>PVKS010005615.1:20386-83977 GCA_004027875.1 Aplodontia rufa | reverse complement strand
TCTTCCAGTGAGGGACATCGGGGTTGTTTCCATAGCCTAGCAATAGTAAATTGTGCTGCTATGAACATCGATATTGCTGTGTCACTGTAATGTGCTGATTCTAAGTCCCCTGGAAAGATACCCAGGAGTGGAATAGCAGGGTCATATGGTGGACTCATCCCTAATTTTTTGAGGATTCTCCATACTGCTTTCCAGAGGGCCTGTACCAGTCTGCAACTCCACCAACAGTGTGTTAGTGTGCCTATCTCTCCACAGCCCCTCCAGCATCTATTATTATTTATTTTCTTCATCTTTGCCATTCTGACTGTTGTAAGGTGATATCTTAATGTGGTTTTCATTTGCATTTCTCTGATTACTAGTGATTTAGAGCATTTTCTCATGTATTCATTGGCTTGGTCAATGTCCTCTGGTGAGAAGACTCTATTTATTTAGCTCTTTGGCCCATTTATCAATTGGGCTGTTGCTGTTTTTGTAGTTGCCATTTTTGAGGATTTTATAGATTCTGGATATGAGACCCTTGTCTGAGGAATCATAGTCCATGATTCTCTCCATTTCTGTAGGAAACCTCTTGACTCTTTTGATTGTTTCCTTGGCAGTACAAAAACTTCCTTCACAAAAGTGAAGGAAGTAAAGTCAAAAATCAGTGAATGGGATGCCATAAGCCTTGTAGGACTTTTTAATAAAATTGAACACTATGTATAAAATACCATATTAGTGACATGAGCAAGTATGGAAACCTCTTGGACTCACATCCCCAGTGATGGAGAGGGAATATTTGCATCTAGCCTCTAAAATAATTTATTCTTTTTTCATTTACCTATTCATCATGTCATTTTAAAAAGGATGAGAAGCTTCTCTTTCCTGGATAATACTATATGTGAGATAAAGAAAAGAATTTGTGTCTATTTCATAATTAAGGTTCCTGTGGATAGAAGCACATACATATGCAACTAACAGACGCTGTAAGAAGTGCTACACTATGTGTTTAATGAAACATTTCTGCAGAAGAATGGACTTAGGACTCTATCTCATGATTTAATTGAGGTGAATCTAAAAAGAGAATAGCAATTTGCCAGATGAGCAAAATGTGGGGAGAAGTAGGAAGTGATGGTGGGCATATAAAATAACAAAAAGCACAGAGAGGCTCAGCATGAGAAATGACAAAAATATTTGAGAAAACTAGAGGGATCATTGGTATGTATGACACTAAAAAGTAAGTTCTGGATTTTTAAAGTAACAGTGTCCTTGGTAGAAAACCTTGGTTTGTGTCCACTCAAACATTCAGTCTACTAAGGCATCACATATTGGTTTTCAAACTGATCAAGGAGTAGGCCCTTTGCGTTGGCTCCTAAAAGTAATATACTAATTTAAATTTTACCTTCAAGGAGTTTGAAAAGTCATATTCACTAAATTGGAAAAAATGGAAAATAATGTGTTCCGATTTGAAGGCATACATGAGTAACTTGGGAGAGATTATTGGTTAATTAGAAAAATTCTAACACCTAGTTAAGGACATCCTCTTAGACATTGTTGTGGAAGCAGGTGGAGATATTTAGAAAAGGTGCTACTATATCCATCAAATGTTATTAAATGTTTAAAAATCCTGCATTTTCTCTGTATTAGAAATAATCTTTTTTCCCCTCAGAACACCATGAGCATATGCATTTCAAATTGTTATGGAAAGGCAGTACACATTAAAGTAACTCAATCTTACCATATCAACCTATCATAAGATTTTGTATTAGTAAGCTTTCTGTTACTATAAGGAAATAGATCTGAGGTAATTGAATTTAAAAGAGGAAAGGTTTATTTTGGTTTACATTTTAGAGATTCTACTTCAAGATCAGGCAGATCCATTGCTTTGAGTCTCTGGTGGGGCTGCTGGATAGCATTGGTATGCGGTGTGTAGCAGAACAATCTGCATACATCCCAAGCTGGAGATCAAATACAGGAAGAGGCTATATTCCACAATCCTTTTCAAGGACACATCCCCACTGAACTAAGAATCTCCACCTAGGCCACACCTCCTAAACTCTCCCTATAGCACAAAGAGAGATGACCAAGCCTTTAACACATGGACTTTTGGGGTACGCTCATCCAAATGATAGAAAATTTACAATACAGTAACCAGCTTTGTGTTGGGTTTCATGGCCCAATGGGCCAAAAAATAGCAAAGTAACAAGTTTCTATTTCACAGTGTGATGGCTATTGGCTATATCCCATTTGGTCTAACCACCTATTCTTTTGGTGAGGTTTTCTATCTGGGACCTTTAGCTGGACTTCCTCTATGTGAATTTATGGTGAACTGGCTTGGTTTGTTAATCTTTTTGTACACTAGCACTCTGGGGCAGGTTTTGTGTTGTGGGGGAGTGGTGACTGCACTGTGAATCACTCAGGGACTGCAGTCTATTTTGGAACTTTAGAGACAGCCCTTATTATGAACTGTTATGGTTAGGTTATGAACTGGCCCCCAGAAGATCCTTGTGAATGCAGGAATGTTTTAAGGTAAAATGATTGAATTGTCAGTGCTGTAATATAATCAACTCATCCTAGTTTGAGTGGACGAACTGGATGGTTACTATAGGCAGGTGGGTGTGGGTGGAGGAAGTGGGTCATTGGGGGAGTGCATTAGAAGGGTGCATCTTCCCTGCAGCCCTTTCCCCCATCCCTTCTCTCTGTTTCCTAGCTGCCATGTGGTGAGCAGCTTTCTTCTACCGTGCCTGTCAATCATGATGTGCTACCTCATATCCTAGAGCAATGGGCTTGACTGTCTGTGGGCTAAGACCTCTGAAATCAAGATCCCCAAATAAACTTTTCCTCTTATGTTGTTCTTGTCAGGTATTTTGGTAATAGTAATGCAAAGCTGCACACCTGAACCAAATGCCTTTTACCCGCACCCCTCCAAATTCTTGTGTTGATACCCTATCCCTAATGTGATAGCATTAGTAGGAAGGGTCTTTGGAAAGTAATTCAGATTGAATGAAGTCATAAGATTAGAGTTCTCATAAATGGAATTTGTTACCTTATAAGCATCCTTGCTACCTCTTCCACCGTGTGAACACAGTGAAAAGACTGCCTTTATTAGCCGGGAGCACAGAAAGAAGGCCACCTCAGACACTGATCATGCTCTTGACAGTCTCCAAAAGTGTGAGAAATAGGTTGGTTGTTTTTGTTTTTGTTCTTGTTTTGTTTTGTTTTGTTTTAAGACACAGGGACAATGAGAGAAAGAGAAAGAATCAATTTTATATAGTTTTTCATGTGGTCTTCATTGCTCTGACATTTCACTGTGTACATGGTGCTAAGGTTCAAACTTGTGCCCTCATGCATGCTAGGAAAGCATTTTTTAACCACTCTAGCCCAAATAGGTTATTTTTTTTTTTTAGAGAGAAGGACAGTGAGAGAGAGGGAGAGAAAGAATCAATTTTTATTGAGTTTTTCACATGGTTTTGTTACTCTGGCAGTTAGTTGCCAACGTGGGTGCTGGGGTTCGAACCATTGTACTTGCACATTCCAGACAAGTGCTGTAACCACCAAGTCACTGCCCCAGCCTGAAACAGGTTATTTTTGAAACCACTCTATTTATATATTTTGTTCCAGCAGCCTGAGATGACTAAGACAGGTTAAAATCCTTGTTTTTAAATTTCTAAGGTATAGTTATCAAAAAGTTAAAAAAAAACTCGTACATACAAATATAAAATGAGTCTGTCAAGGATGCTATGAAACAGTAATTAATTAGGTTATCAGTAAAATGTTAAAATTGTTTCAAATTCATCTGAGTATCCATATATTTACAAGCAATATAAAATGTTAGAATAAGATCATTGGGGTTATTTGTTCATCAGACAGAATCTTTTTGCATCTTTACTATAAAATCTATGAGGTAGTATTTGCTTGTACAGAATTCTAAATTGGCTTCATTTAAAAAAGTCCACATATCACACTATAAGCCCAGTACTACACTGAAAGAACATCTACTGTTCTCTTTACCTATTCCCAATATCTATATTGTATTTCTACAATATATGTCCTCAATCAGCTCCCAAAAATTGTTTCTGGAGAACATGCCTGTTGTATTTTTAAACTCAGGTTTGGAATAGATCTCTAATATTTGAAATTCTCTTTGCTTGTTCATGTTATTATTGCTTATTCCTCAGTAATATTTCCTGAGTAACTTCTTCTTTGCTCTTAGATATACCAGGTGCTATTCTAGGTAATAACAAAAGCATACCTCAGACCCCAATGGCCAAGGCTGATATCCGTAACCAGATCTACAGTGAACTATCAGAGAGATCCTGGGAGCTGGACTACACCATCTCTGACCCTACTTGAGCACTAATTAATCTTCTCATTAGGCACTTTTTTCATCTTCTTCATACAACAGTGCTGCCCAAAAAGCATCCCCAAACTTAGAGGCAATAGATTATTTCTTTTGCTCAAGGATTGGTTTGACTATGTCTGTGCAGGGTTCCATTGGGATTCACTGGATTTGATTCTAGTCCATGAGCTGCATTTTAGCCAGCTCTATATTTCCTTATTTTCCTTGGGCTATCCAGGGTGTATTTTTGGTGTACTGTTTCACCAAATTCAGCAACCTTACCAAACTGCACAGTCATTGCATCACATTTGATAACATTCCCTTGACCAAAGCAAGTTTTATAGCAAAGCCCAGGATCCATAAAGCAGGACATACATTCTGTCCTCAATGGGAGGAGGAAGAAAACTAACATTTGATGAATAATTCCAGCTATTACAGTCACCTATTTTTTTGGCCATATATTTTTAATGTATCAATTCCTAGATAATGCAAAACAAACATTTAGCTAAGATAAGCACTTCTTGGGGTGAATAATGCACACAAGGAATATTTTAATACTGTATATTAATAAACATGTGATAATAGTGTGAATTGTTCTATTTGGTGAATACCTACTCTATGCCAGCTAGGCACTTGGTTAGATGTTAGGGCCTATTTTCTTTAATAAATAACTTCCAAGCAAATTGTTACAGAAAGAAACTGAGACTCAGAGAAGCTAAGTTTTTCGTGGTTTGTAACATTAGTAAGGGGTAATCCTGAGTGTTCTTTCTCCTTTTTTTAAAATTACTATATGTCAGGTACTATATACTAAGCAATTAGTAGGCCTTATACCATTTAATCCTAAAAAGCAACCCCACTTTATGAAAATACTAGGTTAAATAGGATTAAATAATATGCAAATTCCCCAGGACTTCACAAGAGAATTCATGATCAGATGAAGAGAACTACAAATCTGTTTGAAGTTCTGCCTCTGTGATTTTTGCCTCTTTGTTGCACCTAATAGCAGTCTGTCTTCTTTGTATACCTCAATCATTCAACATCTTGACCTTAAGTGGCAGTACATCTCTTCTTGCTTGTGACCTCTGAGTTCTTGACCTTAACTTTACCATTTCATTCAGGCTCTTTGTACTATGTACCTCACTTCTACATAACTGTATCTGTTTCAAACTAAACCAATTTGTACCTTTTGCTTCAACAGTAGATTTGTCTGTGCTTGTCTCAGAATTATGCTCCAGCATGACAGCTCTGTAAGAATGACCTAAATCCTTTCCCTCATGATAAGGAAATAGCTTTCCTTTGTAATAATTAGTTATTTAATGCTATGAGTTAGAATGAAAAGTTAACCTGAAATTGTGATTCTCAGGGCAAGTCCATTCACATTACCTTCATTAATCATTCATTCTTTCAAAAACTTTTTCATTTAATTCTTTTATATGTAAAACATTGTAAAGCACAGTTCAAGAATACAGAGATAGAAAATTAGACATTATTCGAAGATGGATTCAATCATTAAGAATATTATACTCTGGGCAGGAGCAGTGGTTCAGTAGTTGGAGTGCTTTCCTGGCATGCAAGAGGACCTGGGTTTGAACACCAGCACAATATACAACTACATATTAGAGAAACAAAGGCCAAATGAAATAATAAATAAAATTGATTCTGTCTTTCTATCTCTCTCACTCTGTCCCTCTCTCTAAAAAGAAACAAAAATTATATTCACTAGAGAAACTACATAGAAAAATGAAATTCCTTGCTTCTAATCTTTGTATTGTTGCTTTCCCAACCATAGAGGCATTTAATCTCCCACCTGTATCCCAGTATCTTCTGCCTTCATCCATTACCCCTGCTTCTTTTCTACCCAGTCTGCATGGTGGGGTTCAGGCATAGCACCCAGAACCTCAGCTATTGCCCAGAAGTTAGAAGCAGACAGGTCTGACCTGCACCCCACTCAGCTTGTTTCCAAGTGCAGTTAACTTTTTGTTATAACTTCCTCCATTGTCATCTTTCTGTGAACTGATGTCTCACTGCTGACTTCTGATATTTGTATCTAATGCGGTGCCAAAGTTACATTCACCTTCTCCCCGTAACTCTAATTCAGTTAATGGAAGCATTGAACCTGGAATCTTGACTCTCAGCTCTTGCTACATGTTCCTATTCTGAACTAATTCTTCAGCTCTAGACTGGGTCTAGGTGTTTCTACGAAGTAGTGAAATAACATATTTAGCACCTTCATTTACATCAGGCACAGCAATAAAGACTTTGGAAGTCTATAAGGAAGCTACTATTGATACTCCATTCAGTAGGTGAGGTAACCCAGGCAGTCCGGAAGTCTCAATGCTGTTCGTAACCATGCAACCCCCACTCAAATTATATATTGAACTTACTGCTTTGGTTTTTGGCCACTGTAGCCCAGACATAGCTCCTAGTACTTCTGCCCTTATAGAAAGGGAACCATTGTGTACTTCCATTTATCTACCCTATCAGCTCTTTCGATTGGGGTGCAGTGACAAACTCAGATTTCCTAATAGTACATGCTCCTATCCCTTTTTTCATTTATATTCCCAGATCTCCGAGTTCAAACTTCTTATTTCTCACCATTCTTTGCCTGTCTAAAGTCTAGAATTGTTTTAAACAGTTCATTTTCATGATCTAACAGTTGTTGACTGATTCCTAAATTAATTAATTTGGATATGTTCTTTTTTCTTTCAGTCTAATGGCATGAACTGAAAAAAATAAATAAAACCAGAAAATAGTGAACACTAACAATGCTTAGTTAGATAATATCATTTTAGGAAAAAAATATTATTTAAAGTCCTTGCACTTGGAGTCCTTTTTCTGTGCTAATGGGATTCTCATTCAATTTTCACAACCTTTTGAGAAATATTTTATTCCAAGTTGAGAAACTGGCGTTTAGATGTTCAACATCTTTTCCATAGTAACACAACTGGAGCAAGAATATGACCCATGTTTTCCTATGTCGCTGAGCATTCTGTACCATTTACATTCCTTCAACCCCTCAATTATGATGCCAATGGGAAAAAAATCCTTTCTCTTGATAAAAAGTGAAAATTCATAAGATGTGAGGATGAGAAATGGAAAAGGGCAAAATTCTTGATTTTATTTTTGTTACAAAAGTGAAATAAATAATGGCTTTTGTCAATAATAGTCAAAACTATGAATAAATATTTATAACTTCTATATTTAATATACTATTTAAACTCATTATTTTGACTTCATTTGCTTAATTTTAGTGGGCATGTCCATAATCTAAATTTAATTTGACAGTAAAATAAAAGAGTAGTTAAAATTCTGAACATTTATATGCCCTCTAGCTTTGCCTCTCAGAATGTACCTCAGTGGCTTACATAGCTAATATTTTTAACTGATTATAACCACATTACATCTGAGAAAAAGTGTAGGGCTCAATAATAGGCTTTTGAAATATATAATGTTTAAGTAAGCAATATTTAGTAGAACAATATGCATTATAGATGACTGAATATTAATTAATGACAAAAGACAAAATATGTCTCAGGGTATTACCTTCCACCTCCTAGCTAATGTTATAGGCATAACAGGATTGGGTTTCAGAGTGTGCATATTTTAAATATAGGGGTATTTTAATATTCATTTATTCACTTTTAGATAATGAAAAACTTCTACTAGTCACTGAAGGCAGTTTATTAGCATTAATGATAATACAGCCAGAATAGCATGAAAGGAGCAAATTATAACATGGATTTAGGTAATAGCATGTTGTTATATTTTAGCAAAAAAGTCATTTTTTAAATCTGAATGTCATTATTCTTTAGCAAAATAATTTTTTTTAAAAAAAAGAGAGGGAAAGAGAGAGATAAAGAGAAAGAATTAATTTTATTTATTCTTCATTTGGCTTTTGTTGCTCCAACGTTTTGTCATGTATGTGGTGCTGGGATTTGAACTTGCATCCTTGTACATGCCAGACAAGTGCTGCAACTGCTGAGCCACCGCTCTAGTCCAGCAAAATAAATCTTATTAATTATATTGCTAGAGATTCAGTTATTGTTTTTAAGTAAGTTTTGTAAATAAGTAATTGTAGCTAGATTTTTTTATTGAATGGCTGTTACCAATATATTGGTTATTATAAAGACATTATATAAACTACAATGGATATTATAATTCTAAACAAATGTGACTTGTATGTCTATTTAATAGCAGCACCTCATGCCTCCAAAGAACTGAGCTAAAAGAATCCCAGGTCTACATTCCTTAAGTACTAGGATTCTCTGTGAATTATAAAAACTGACATGCAGGTGATAGATAGCTATAGATACAACTATATGTACATTTTTAATATCTGTTACATATTAACTTGTGTCCCCCAAAACTCATATATCGAAAACTAATTCTCAGGATCTTACAATGTTATTATACTTAAAGACAGAGTCTATAATCTAGTCTATCTTGTGTCCTTATAAAAAGAAGAAACAATAGGGATGTGTACACAAAGGAAAGACCCTGGGGGAACACAACTAAAAGGTGGCATTCCACAAGTCAAGAGGAAAGTCCTTGGGAGAAACCAAACCTGTTGTTACCCAGGTCTTGGAATTCCAGTCTCTAGAAATGTGAGAAAGAAATTTCTGCATTTAGGCCACCCAGGCAGTGGTTTTTTTGTTTGGTTATTTATTTATTTATTTTTGTTTTTTGTTATGGCAGCCCTCACAAATCTTATGGCATAACGAAAGGTTTAAATTAAAGATATCTGTTCAGTAAATTAGGAGTTATTAGATATTCTGTTTAATTTCCCATCTCCTTTTACTTTATTTTATTTTTGGTTAAGGATCAGGAATCCCTGGAGAAAACTTATTTCCCTCTCACTAATCTGATTTCCAACATTTCACTAGAAACCAAGTATTGCTGTATTTGAAAGCAAGGACAACCTTTTCCACTATTGGAGAGCAGAATTATATAAATCAATAATTATAACAATCTTAATGTACTGATTACAATTTCTCTTTAAAAAATATCTTAAGTAAACACTAGTGCAGTTGTTCAAAGATTTATGTGAGGGAATGTTTATCATACCATAAGTCACAGAGGAAAATGACTATGAAAACACTGTTTCTAAATTGTCGTGGTATCCTCACTTGTGATTCTTTTACACATGGATATTATAATAAGTATGGGTATACTTTTTAACAAGGAACTTCCCAAAAAGGGGAGATAAAATTTTCCTAAAAAACATATTTTAAAAGGAAGTACTTTTGAAATGATGGAGTAAAGATATCTGAAAATCCATTCTCCACCAGCTTTTCCTCCTGTGGAGATAACTTGAAAACTAATGTTCTTGTCAAAAAGGCAACTGTGAAAAAGAATGCCTTGTAGCTACTAAGGTGGTCTAATGAGTCTGGGGATAAAAGCTTTATTCCCAGAGATTTGTCTATCAACTTCATAGGTCAGGCCCATTCAGGAGATTGGTCTTATTCAGCCTGAGTCAGTGCAAACTCTATCCTGAGGGTATTTGTGAACAATGACCAATTATTTAATATTGCTTTTTCCAGACACAGTGATACAAGTTGGAAAAATAAGAGGCTGATGATAAAAGTTCCAATACATCTAAGGAATATGATGCCTAGGGAATCCTATAGAATGATCAGATATAGGAGACCAGAGTGGGGGCTCAGTGGCTACATGCTTGCCCGGCATGCATGAGTACATCAGTTCAAACTGCAGCACCATGTACACAATGAAGTCTTGGAGCAACAAAAGCCACGTGAAAAACTAAATAAAATTGTTTCTCTCAAATATATACCTGGGAATCTAGAAGGCCACACACTTGCGCAGGGCTGAGTACTAATATAAGGCTATTCACATGCCCAAGAAAGACCCAACAAGTCCTGCCCTCTCACCTTTGGCTATACTTGAGACTCTGCATAGGGTAGCAAATGAATTCGGTGGATTTTAAACTACCAGAGCACTGGGGAAATGTCAGAACACACATACAAAACCACTTGGCAAATGCAGACTTATTGGTCCATATGCAGAATCAAGGGCTGGCCACCAAGCTAATAAAATAAACTTCAGGGCCACACGTGACAAGAATACATATTTTTCAGAATTAAGTAATTTTTATAGAGCAACAACAAAAACTCACAACAAACCCTGGGAAAAGGAGACATTTCATTTCTAGAGTTTTCACATCATATTAAAATGTTCACTGATCAACAAAAAGTACAAGACATGAAAAGATATAGGAAAATATGACCCATACATATCAATAGTTATGATATATGCATACATACAATACATACATATGTATATTTAAAAAATGGAAATCATGTCTAAAGAACTAACAAAGTAAGAGAATGATGGCTCATCATAAAGAGAATCGTGTTACAAAAGTACTAAATAGAAACTTTGGTGTTGAAAAGTGATTCCAGCATTTGCCTGTCCTGTGAGGACACAGGTTCGAACTCCAGCACCACGTACACAACTAAGAGTCAGAGCAATGAAAGCCTCATGAAAAACTAAATAAAAATGATTCTCTCTTTCTCTCTCTCCATCTTACTGTCCCTCTCTCTCTCTCTTAAAGAAAAGTACAATAACTGAAATCAAAATATAGTGTTCAACAGTTTATTTGAGCTGGCAAAGAGAAAATCAGTGAAATGTAAGGCAGGTCCATTGAGATTATCCAAACTAAGGAAGAGATTGATAAAACATTGAGGAGAGTCTCACATCCTGTGAGCTTCTATTCTGTATATATATTCACATAATTATAGTACTTAAAGGAGAAGAGAGAGTAGATGAAAAAAATTAGAAGATACAATAGTCCAGATTTTTCCAAATTTGATGAAAAATAGTATGATATACCTGCCAAGAATATTAACAAACTTCAGAATAAATAATAAAGAGATACAGACTCCAACAGATAATAGTGAAGCTATTGAAAGACAAAGAGAAAAGTAATTCATCATACACAGGTTCTCCTCAAAAAGATTGCTTCCTTATCAGCAACATAGAGGCTAAAAGCAAGTGGAATGATATATTCACAGGACTGAAAGAAAAGTAACTACCAAGAAACCTTGTCCATCAGACTATATTCCAAAAAGGAAAAAATAAATTGACATATTTCCAATAAACAAAAAACTTAGGAGTTGGTCACTAGAAAACCTGTCCTATAAGAAATATTAAAGGAATTCCTTCAGACTGCAATAAAGCTAAGGACAGTACAGTGAATCTACATAAAGAAGTAAAAAGAAGCAGTAAAAATAACTGCATAGGAAAAATATAAAAGAAATTCTAAATTTATTTATTTGTAAGTATTTCCTTCTATCCAATTTAAAATACAGTTTTGGGCTTGAGTTGTGTCTCAACAGTTATGGCACTTGCCTGGCTCACATGAGGATCTGGGTTGAAACCCCAGCACCACATACACAACTGAATGCCAGAAAAACAAAAACCAGTTAAAAAAATACAATAAATAAAATTGATTCATTCTCTCCCTTTGTCTCTCTTTCTAAATAAAAATAAAAAAAATACAGTTGTATAAAACAGCAGTCATAATTTGCATTCATGGATATTCATGAATCAATAGACATAATGATGTTAACACTATTTTTGAAGTTGATCTACTGATTTGCCCCAATCCCTGTTAATATTCCAGCTAGTGTCTCTGCACAAATTAGCAAGCTGATCCTAAGTTTCATGGAAATTCAAGGTATCCAGAGTAGCTACAATAATCTTGAAAAAGAATAAAGCTGGAGGACCTAATTCCCAATATCAAAATTAATTATAAATTTACAGTAATCCAGACAATGTTATTGGCATAAGGTTAGACATATAAATAAATGAAATATAATTGGTGCCCAAAATAAATGCTTATATTTATGATCAATTGATTTCAAACAAGGGTATACCACCAGTACATTGAAATGGTAAAAGAATACTCCTTTTAACAAATGATGCTGGAGCATCTGGATGTCTACATGCAGGGAAATACCTTATATAATATATAAAAAGTAATGTAACTAAATCATTGGCCTAAAATAATAGCTAAACCTGAATAAGTCTTCAAAAAAAAATAACAGGTGTAAATCTTCTTGAATTGCTCTAGGCAATGATTTCTTAGATACAGCAATTAAAGTACAATTAACAAGAAGCAAATTGGATTTTCACCAAAATTAAGAATTCATGGTTGGAGATGGTATCTGTGAGATGATGGAATAGGAATTTTCAGCCCTCATCCACTTATAGAAACACAAAATTTCAAAACCACTCATGGATGAGACTACTGCTGTGGGAATTCCAGAGTGAGCAGAGAGGTTCTAGTAACCCACTGGGGCAAATAATTTGAAAAAGAGTAGGAAGAACAATTTCACTTTACCTACATCACCTTTTCTCCAAGGAAACAAAGCTCAATGCCTGGAGAGACCTCTCTGCCCATGGTTTCTCTTGTGGAATAAAATGAAAAGTGAACATTCCTTCACAGCCTTGTAGAATGCTGGCTTAGGGGCCCACTGGTTTCTCATGTCCTACACAATGCTAAGGAGAAACAGAGCTAAGGGATCTGAAGATGGCTAGGAGCAGAAAAGGGGGCAGAGACTCACAGAAACCAGATTATAGAAAAGGCCATGGATTCTACTAAACACTGCAAACTTCAGCAAAAGACCTGTCCACAAATTTGTAAGACAGAACCCACCCTGTTAGTTGCCCATGTAAGCCTTTGAAAACCACATTCACACAGTCAGCTTGATGGATAGTGCTACATTGGAGAGGACATGTGACCTACACACTTCACAGCGCTGCCATTGGGAAAGTAAATGGAAGGCTCTCAGCAATCAGCCTTGTTTTGTGGGACCAAAAAAAAAAAAAAAAGCATACAATGCTCTTACTTCTCAAAAGGGAACAAATAGAGTAAAGGGCTATCCATAGAAGGGGTCTGCAATACCCTAGGAATTTCTCCAGGTTATTGGTGAAGGAATTTATCTTCAGAGAGAATACAGACTGGTGGAGATGACTCCTTCATCAAATGAAATGACAGTAATGTGAAACAGCATGAAACACAAAACATTAAGAAACATGATAGTGCCACAGAGCACAATAATGTAGCAATCAAGCTGAGAGAACTAGAGATCTACAAGATATCTGGCAAGAAAAGTCAAAATAATTGATTTAAGAAAGCTCAAGGTGCTACAAGAAACTCAAAGACAAATCACAAAAACTATGTATATACATATATATATATATATGGATAAAAAGTTAAATGAAAAGTGGAAATAGTAACAGATACCCAAAGAAAATACTGAACTTCAGTTGATAAATGAAATAAAAAATGAAGTAATACTTTTTTTTTTTTTATTTAAGAGAGAGGGGCAGTGAGAGAGAGAGAGAGAGAAAAAAAAAAGAATCACTTCTAACAAGTTTTTCACATGGCTTTTGTTGCTCTGAGACTTTTGTGTTTTCGTTGTGTACAGAATGGGGTTTGAACTCATGTACTTGGGTATGTCAGGCAAAGACTATAACTGCTGAGCCACCATTCTAGCCCCTGCAGTAGGCCTTTAAGAGGTGACTTAACCAAGCAGAAAGAAGTCTGTGAACTCAAAGACAGGTCATTTGAGATTATCCAGCCAGAAGAGAAAAAAGATCGAGAAAGACTAGAGGATTTATAGCACCCCATCACCTGAAACAATATGTTTTATGGGAGTCTCAGAAGGAGAAGAGGGAAAGCAAGAAGAAAAAGTTTCTTTAAAAAAATGATGAGTGAAAACTTCCCAAATCTTGGGACAGATATGAACATCTGGATTCATGAAACTTAAAGTTCATCCCAAAAAACACATTAAAGATCACACAAGGACACATGATGGAATTATTTCATCAAAAGTAATTTAAAAAATGGTAATAAACAACTTGTTAGAAGTTGCAAGAGAACCTTATAAAACTATGGGTGCATAGAGGAGAATGTGTAATATATTCCAAGGACTGCAGCAGAAAAACTAGCAACGAAGAATACCAGAAATGGTATTATTCAGAAAAGAAGGAGAAATAGAATTTCTCAGATAATTGAGTTGAGGGAGAAGCTAAGGGTATAGCTAGAGGAGGAGTGCTTGCCTAGTACATGAGACCCCAGGTTCCATTCCCAGCACCACACACACACATACAACTGAGGGAGTTCATCACCTCCAGACTTGTCTTCATGCCTTCCAAGAAATGGTGAAAAGAATATTTCAAGTTGAAACAAAAGTATATTGATCAGTAATAACAACTTATGGAAGTATAAAACTCACTGGTAAAGGTAAGTATATTGCCAAATTCAGAATACATTAATACTAGAGTGGTGATTCATAAACTATATATAACTGCCATCTAATGGTAAAAAACAAAGGTATTAAAATAAACATAACCAAAATAATGTTAATGATATGCAATACAAAAAGATGTAAATGCTGACACCAAAAACACAAAAATAAGGGGGTAAAATAAAAGAATAGACTTTTGGTAATGTGATTGATCTTTAGTTTTATCAATTGAAAATAAGACTTAATAACCGTAGAATGTTTTATCTTAGACACATTGTAATCACAAACTAAAAGACTAGAGTAGATCCATAGAACATAAAGGTATCAGAACCAAAGCAGATCACAAAGGAGGCCTGAAAGGGAGGAAGGAACAAAGGAACTATGAAATGTTAAGAACAACAAAGCAGTAGTGGTAGTCCTTATCTAATCTGTAATGTGAAAAGTATTAAAATAGCCAATAAAATTACATCAAGTTGAATAGAAATAAAAACAATATTCAAATATATATTACCTAAAGACACTCACTTTTGCTTTAAGGATACACAGGCAGAAAGGGAAGGGATAGAAAAATATTAAAATAGTCACAAAAAAGAGTGGGGGTAACCAGACTTTTTATTCATTCTTTTTAGTTATATATAACACTCAGATACCATTTGGCATGATCACAAATTTATGGTATATAATTTGCTCTAATTCAGTCCCCAGCACTTCTCTTCCACCCTTTCCCTGTTCCCTTCCCTCTATTCTATACTGGTCTTTCTGCAATATACACACATTTATTTTATATACAATACACACATTTTAATTAGTGTCTTGTGGATATACTTGATGTTGAGATTCACTGTGGTATATTCATGTATGTACATATGAAAGTTCAGTTAGATTCATTCCATTGTTCTTCCTCTATCCTGTCCTTCCCTTTCCCCCCTTAATCCCCTCCATCTACTCTAGTAATCTTTCCTCTATTTTGGTGGAATTCCATTTCCCTTATATTTTCCTCCCCCCATTTTGGATTAGCTTCTACATATCAGAAAACATTTGACCTTTGACTTTTGGGGACTGGCTTATTTCACTTAGCATGATAGACTCCAGTTCCATCCATTTACTGATGCCACTCTTCTTTTGGCTGAACAATACTCCATTGTGCATCTATGCCACATTTTCTTCATTCATCTGTTGAAGAGCACCTAGGTTGGTTCCATAGCTTGGCTATTATGAATTGTGCTACTGTAAACATTGATGTGGCTGCATGCATGTGGTTTTTGTCATTATTGTATGCTGGTTTTAGAACTTTTGGATATATACCAAAGAATGGGAAAGCTGGGTCATATGGTGTTTCTGTTCCTAATTTTTTGAGAATTCTCCATACTGCTATCAAGAGTGGTTGCTGTAATTACAGGGGGTAACTAGATTTATTAGACATAACAGACTTTAAGTAAAAAATTATCACAAGCAGTCATTATGTAATGACTGTAGCAGTTGCATGGATGGACTGCAACCATCTAGCATCATGACCACCATGATTGCCCTACAGTAACCACAGTTGGTTTTCCCCACATAATTTCCCAGCATACTATACATAAAGCCAGTATTGTAGTATATAGAACTTTGTGCCATGAATGTGCCTGAAGTCTTTGGTATTAGCTTGAAATAAACCAGGTATATTCTTCGGACAAAGTTGTTTTTGTCCTGAGTACTTTATATGTCCCTGTTCTCTGGCACAAATCACAGGAATCCTCTGGTCTTCCTGCTACGTAGTGCCATACTTGTCAATAAGTTCCCATTAAATTGCACTCATTGCAATCCTGGATCTGTCTGCCTCTTTCTTGAGTCTCAAGGTGCCTTGTGACTGGTTTTCGCAACACACGGGGACTGGGTTGTACCAGAACAATGACAAAGGACTTGAATTCATCAAGGGAATAAAATAAGAATGAAAATTTATGTACCCAATATTGAACACCTAAATGTCTAAAGCAGATATTAACATCACTGAAATAAGAAATAATAAGCAACAATTATAGGTGATAGTGATCATCATGTATATGTGTGTACATATATAAATGTTTATATATATTTTTTTTGATTGAGTTGTTATTTGATAACATTTGATTGAGTTCAGTTATTGTACAATCATATATGCATACAAAGTAACAATATGTTAGGCATGTGTTCTCAAACCAGAATCCCCCCCCAACGCCTACCCCCAGTCTCTTCATTCTTCTATATTTCATCCCTAGCATGTATACAGGAAAATCAATAAAGAAAGAGTAGATGTGAATAACATTATAGACAAATTAACCCAACAGACACAAGCAGACTTTCCATCCAACAGCAAATAGGTGGAAATTTAACATGCTCTTGAGATACCAATAATTGAAAGACAAATCTAAAGGGAAATTACCTTTAGAAAAGGAAGACAGAAGTACAAAGTACCAAAACTTAGGATGTAGAAGAAATAAGTGCAAAAGGACAAGTTTATAGCAATAAACACCCATATTATCAAAAAAAGAAGATATCAAATAGCCTAAGTATTCACTTAAAAGAAACTAGAAGGAAGAGGAAGGGAAAGAGGAGAAGTAGAAAAACTAATGCAAAGTTAACAGAAGGAAAGAAATTTAAGATTAGAGCTGAAATACATGAAATAGAGATTGGAATAGTGATAGAAAAGGTCAGTGAAACTAGGAGTTGGTTTTTGAAAAGATAAACAAAATTAAAAAATGACAATGAAAACAGATTCAAACAAAATCAGAAATGAAAGAAGCAATATTACAACTGACACCACAGAAATATAAAGGCTCATACGAGATGACTAAATGATTACGTTCCATCAGTGCAATTAACCTACAAGATATGGAAAAATTCCTAAAATCATACACCTACTGACACTGAATAAGAAAGAAGAGGAAATCTGAACAAAGCAAGAAGTAGAAAAATTTAATCAGTAAAATGATTTATTAGGTCTTGTTGGGCCAGGGATCTTGTCTTAATCATCATTTGTATACTATAATAGGTGATAGATAAGAGACACCGATTAGCAAAAATGTGACAGTTCACTTATAATTATCATTTTGATTTTATCTCTTTAACTGTTATTATAAATTCCTTTCCAGTGCCCCATGTGCTTTTATATATATAATAGTTAATGATACCATTCATTAACAATATTTTAATACATTCATGTTAGGGTTTCCTGTAACTATAAATTACATCTAAAAATGAAGCAATTGACCTGATGCTATTGCTCTATAGTCTAGATTCAAAGAGCAAGGTGATATTTTCAGATACATACATGGGAGGCTTTCTTAGGAACTGCACTAGCATCGGTGGTGTAAGTGGTCTAGAACATGGGTTCTGGATCTGCTCTCTGTTGGCATAGATCCAAGAACCAACAGTTACTAGCTTGGTAAAAGATACTTACTAATTTATGCATTGGATTCCTGATTGCTAAAATATGCATTATATAACATTGCTCTTGTTGAGTTTTTGAGAGAATTTAAAAAAATTAATAAGCCCAAAGTTCTTGGAAGTATGTTGGCATATAGGAAATTTTCAATAAATGCTATTTATAATGATAGTTTGCAGTTGAGATGCATAATTAGATATGAATCTGCCTCTTTAAAAATACCCCTCAAGAGTTGGTCTTTGCATCATGTCTATTACTTTCTTCCTTTTTTGTTGTTTTGTTAAGTATGCAGTTAATTAATATATTTGTACAATAATCTAATTTAGATTCAGAGTAGGTGCTGAATGTCCCAACATAACTTCTCAATATGAAAGTAACAATTCTTTAGATTAAATGAAAAGGAGTCAGAGTGAGATTGAACTGCCTATCTCAAAATTAGGTTTGTGATGAGGGGGTTTTTGACTAATTTGATCTTTCTCTTTGTTACATTAGATGATGTTCCTTGGGAAAATGTGAAGATTACATATTTTGTATGCAAGTTTGGTAGAGATGTCTATGTGAGATTCTGGAGAGCTCTTGTGGTGAAGTGTAGCTTCTATAAACGTTCACTTCAGATACAATTCTCTCAATCCAGTTTCCTATTTTAGAAGGAATCTTCACTGTCACAAAATTTAGTTAAATGTTGTGAATAGTAAAAGAAAGGTTAATCATCTCCCTAAGTATATTAAATAATAAATAGAATAATAAATGTTTTTCAGAAAAGGAAAAACAAAAGCAAACTTTTTGTTTAAAAAAAGAGGTACAGTGAGAGAGAGAGAGAGAGAAAGAGAATCGATTTTGTTTGGTTTTTCATTGCTCAGACACTTTGTTGAATACATTGTGCTGGGACTTGAACTTGCATCCTCATACATGTCAGGCAAGTGCTGTAATAACTGAGCAACCGCTCTAACCAAAAGAGAAAAAAAGCAAACTTTTCAAGCATTCTGAAGCACATCATTCTTTTTACAGTCCAAACTTATACTTTCTGATGTGAACAGATTATCAGTGCTTGATTCTATATTTACATAGGCATCTCTTTTTCCAAAATCTGTATATGTATGTGTGTATATATTTATGTATACATGCATGTATATGTAACTATTTTAAATTTGTCTTTGAAAGCACAGCCAACTAGATACCTGATTCTCCTATTATTCATTTATTCATCCATCCATCAAAGATTTATTGACATCTTCTAAATTAGTGAGCTTCTATGCTCTTAGGATTTTAATATATCAGATAAGGTCCTAGTTGCGTGAAGTTTATCTAATAAAATATTTTATATTTTAAGTGTAGTATATTTATCTGTCCTATTAGATTTTAAGAAAAAAATCTTCAGATCTCTTCATATGCATGTATTTAACATGCTTATTCATTTGTTAATTCTACAAATACTTATTATTTGCTAAAAGCTAAGTTCTTCCAGTAGTTATTAAGACCTTTCAGAAGAACACTTGAGAGGACTGTATTTTTCCATTCCTGCCCAATGACTTCTACTAGCCAACTAAATGTAAGTGGGAATCACTTCTGAAAAGATTTAAACATGAAAGCTCTCATGGAATATAAGGCAAATGGAGCTTCCATTAGTCTGTGATTACAAGACCTTGATGAATAGCTCTGGGTGTGTTGGCTGAGATGAAAGATGATTTCACTGCATTGCTGTTGGAGTTCTTCTGTTAATGAGACAGAACCAAGCCTATGCTGACTGAGATAGCATCATTCTAGGTGCTGAGGATATAATTTTGAGCAAAGCATATAAATTAACTTTCCATGTCAAATAGGTTCAAGTGGTGAAACTAAAAATGAAAAAAATCTATATATAATGCAATAATAAATAGTCTTTAGTGTATAAAAATATAGTTTAGTAAGGAGACAAAGAATCATGGTAACTCTTCAGTTAGAATGGCCAGGAAAGTCATTTCTTCTGAGGTTGTACATAATCAGATATCTGACTTATAGAAGGGCAAGAGCCTTCAACACAAATAGACACACGGGTTCTCAAACCAGATTGTGTTGCAACAGGCCTTAGCCCTGTCAATCAATAGTGTATGTGATACCTGAAGAAACAATGAACTGTGGATATTCTGAGACGAGCACTTGCTCCACATGAATGGCACAGAGCCGCTTATGCCCGCAGTGACCTGAGCAAGCAGGGGGGAACTTATGGGACATGAGTATTTTAAAGTTCATGAGTGTGCAGAGCCACTAAGGACTTGGAGGCCTTGATATTGAAGAGTATGTGAAAAAAGTAAATTTGAACACAGGAATGACGTGATTAAACTTATGGTTTTATAAAAGTCACTTTAAGTTCTTGGTGCACCATTAACTGTAGAGGGGAAAGAGTGGAGGAAGCAGGTTGACTATTAGGATGTTAATGCACTGCTGAATGTTTGTGACAGCAGTGAAATCATGTGTTGATGCAGCGCTTGGGGACTGAGCCTACAAGTTTGTTATGATTTTATGATTGTGAGAAGCAGGTACGGCTGGGGCAGAGGGAAAGGAGAGATCAGGGAATATACTTTGGGAGAAAGAAGGAAGAAGGAATGCTAGCATGAATTAAAACAAAAACAAGAAGTCAGATTCATTCTGAGTTCCAGGACACTAATGTGTATACACTAATGTGTATACTCTATCACAGGGAGTATATACATTACAGCGAACACTTTCTGAGATTCACGCAGTGCAAGTTGGTGGTGTCCTGCTAATCTACCATTACCATTGTAGGTCCAACTCCCAATCAGCCAGTCTCTGCCATAGGCCTGAAGTGACAGGGCATTAACTTACTATGGGGAAAGTCATCAAACAACTGCCTATAGAAGTTGAACAAATAACCCAGTTCCCTAATGCACTGGGCAGAAAACTCTGAAATGTAAGTTTGGCACTGACACCTAGAGTTTCCTGGCAGGATTAAGCCCCCATTGTCCAGGTTGGTAATATTTTTTAATAATGAACTCATTTCTTTATTATTTTTTCCCACATTTCTTACCTCTCCACTCCCAAGTGGTTTTTCCACTTGGGAGTATCAGCACCCAAATTATTTGTATTCAATCCTTTCTTGAGGGTCTGCTTCTAAGAAAACCCAAATAAAGGCAGGTCACACATGGATAAAATTTTATTGAATATGTTCTAAAGTAAACAAAACGTTTTACATTGTGAAAATTGATCATCATCTGTCATAGATACAATATTGCAAAAATGATGGAATTTCATTCTTAAAGCCATGATATTCATAGTTGGGAGTTGTTAGGAAAAGAAACAGTTATTTAAATAGAAGATTGAAACACAACAAAGGTAAGGGTTTGTTTTATTTACTGATGAATTCCAAGACCTTGAATAGTTTCCATCACATGCAGGCACTAAATGAGTAAAGAATACATAAATTAAAAACAGTTCACCCCTATCTAAGAGGGAAGTTGATTTTCACAAACAACTTGGGTTCAAGAGGACATAAATATAGTTTGTTTTATTAATGATGTGAATTTTTTGAAAAATTTTATAAATGCATTAACGAAGGCTAGGAGAAGTAATCCAATTTAATTCACAATCCCCAAACAGATGAATTAAAGTAACTAGACTTAATTTCAGGCTTTTCTTTGTCTACCTTCATATTAGCAAAATCTCAAAATCATCCTGAGAACTTGGCAAAATAGGTAATCATACTTTCAAGAATGTATGGAAGTCCAAATATTGCTTAAGCAGAGACTTTTTAAAAATTAATGTCTTGGTCACATCAGACTACTATATTAAAATATCATAAACTAAGTGGCTTAAACAACACATTTTCACAATTCTAGAGGCTGGGAAATCCAAATCAGGGTGATGAAAAATTCAGTATTGTGTGAGATGTCTTCCTTCCTGCAAATCCTCACATGACAGAGAGAGCAAGCTCCGATCTCTTCTTATGAAGACATTCCATGGAGGCTGCACCCTCTAAACTCATCCAAACTGAATCACCTTCCCAGAGCCTGAATCAGTTTCACCAAAGTCTTGGTTTATCTCTTTTTGTATCCATATATCAATACATTGGGGATTGGGACTTTAACATGTAGATTGTGGAGGAGCGCAAACATTCAGTCTATAACAATAAGCATAGATTTACAAGAATACATTAATAATTGAGAATTTTACCTAAGACTTAAATCTGGAACAAGAATAGGAAATATAGAACACCAGACTAGATCCAATGGGGAGAGGGGCAATACCAACATATCTCCTTCCATAGTTTAACAAGTGATAAGAGGTAAACAAAAACATCCTGCAAAATATGATATATGACTGAGATTCAAGTGCTGAAATCTACAAACCACTATCGTGAAAAGTGGTAAATTCAGGTGTTCCCACTAAGGAAAACTGAGGTTCATCCCTTTGAACCTAAGTAACTGAGAAAAGCAAAAAAAGATCTTCTGTAATAAGACTTCTCTAATAAGTACTTGAGGCTGAGACCCTAGAGCCAAAACAAAACAAAACAAAAAAATGAGCTGAGTTCTTAGAAGTAGACCACTGGAGCCATATTCATTGCAACCTCAGGCTGAGAACAGGATTGATGGTTATGGAAGGACATCCAAGTGCCTCTCCTCATGATTTTCCATGACCTTAATCCATCTCCCCCTCCTCCCATCCTCCCATTCGCCAGTCAGCAATATAACCAGTGTCATGCTGCCCTGCCTCTTGCACAGAGATCCAAGAACATTCTTTTGTGAATCACTACCATGATCTTTCCATAGCTGGGAGTGTTTTCAGATAAAAGCAATGAAGTTCAAGAATTTTGAATTCCATTTTTTTTTTGCCCTTGGATAAACATAATCAGTAAAGTGTCAGATTTTTATAAAGTATGTTTCATTTTTATCGGTTATTTATTTATACATCCTTCTTCCTCTTCTCTAAAAAAAAGTGGTTTCTACTACCTCTCATTTCCAGAGTCTAGTGTTATTATTTTTTTTTTAAGAGAGTGGGACAGTGAGAGAGAGAAAGAGAGAAACAACTTTATTTAGTTTTTTCACATGGCCTTAGTTGCTCCAACACTTAGTTGTGTACGTGGTGCTGGGGTTCGAACCCATGTCCTCATGCTTGTCAGGCAAGCACCAAAACTGCTGAGCCACCGCTCCAGCCTCTAGTGTTATTTTTTCTCTTCACATACTAAGGTATTTTTGTCTGTACTGTTATTTTGTGACATTCACAGTAACAGTTTGGGCTGAGAAATGGCTATGTGTCCTTGAAAATCATTTCTGTCACTGAAATTCTGTGATCTCTTGTCTAAATCTTTCTTGAACTCTCTCCAGAAGTGTTTATTATTGAAAGTAGCTGAAGAGTCCCATTTTTTCCTATATTGATAATACAGAGCCCCACAGAATCTGGTATAGAAAGGCTTTGCTGTATTGATGCAAGCTAACAACTTGAAAGATGTTAAAGACAGAAATAACTTATAAATATCTAAAACAAAAACTAAAAGCACTTAAGGGGAGGGATTAGAAATAGTGTATTTGGAATGTTAGACATTTTTTCCCTCACGTAATTATTCTGTAATATATTAGTTAATAGAATTTAACATCCAGATATTTTTCTCTAAAGAATACTTTGTCTTACTATGTACCATTCTTTATTTTTTTCATTACAGTATCTATGATATTCATTTGCTTATGTACCACACAATTTGACATATAATCCAATATTCTACAATTCTTTAAATGCTTGTCTCTTTGGGAGATTATATGTTATTCATCTCACTAAAGTCCTGGTTCATCTCTTTTTGTATCAGCAACAGTGTTAAAGTAACTACTATCACACACCTCAGTATTAACCAACAATCTTGAGTACAGTACCTTGTTCATCATAAATGCCAATATTGTTTGGATTAATAAATGAATAAGCACTTGCTGAGTGGAATTAAAATTGAACAGACACTGGAGAAAAATTACTATTGTTTGTAAACTTTGAAACAATTTCTGTTGTCCAGGCTGTGCACTTATGATTTGTCATTGGATGTACATTTTGAGAAAGTACTGTGTCAAGTGTAAAGTTCCTTAACTTGTATCATCTCAGTGCTTGCAACAACTTTAAGGAAAAAAATGAGTCATGATTACTTTATTTTTAAGATATAGAAATGGAATCAAACTGGCTGACAGAATTAGGCTTTCAGTCATAGCCTGATTCTGGGGCCACATGGGCAAGAATTTGTCTTCTGGATCTGCATTTTCCATGTAGGCTCCTAGTAGTGGCTACCAGTAGATTCTACCTTCTAGGGTGCAAGGTGACTATCCTATGTATAGAAAAAATAACCTCACACCTTCAAAACACTGGATAAGCAAGAGAGCTTCCTTCTGAGAAATCATATGTCATAAGACATATGTCACAGCATATGTCTCTTCAGATAAGCTGTGGTACCATGCTTGGAATAATCTCTGTAACCAGTAAGGTGTATTGATTTAAGTGAATCATAATCCCCTGTAATGGAGTCCTGTCAAATCTACCTGGAATCATAGAGAAGGCAAGTTGAAAATAAACTGAAACAAATATAAAAGTATGGTTTATAAAGAATGTGAAATAGATTGTGGAATGTAAAATAAAAACACTGTATTCATTATCTCTATTTTACAGATACAGAAATAAAGTTTCAAAAAGTTTATGTCAGTTTCTCAGAATCACACAGCTAATATTGGAAGGAATGCTGGTCAGAATCAGTTCTGTCTGTAAGAACAATATAATATACTGTCTCCCTTAAATATTTATTCACTCTCCTTAGACCTGTAGTCAATCTATCACCCCCAAAATGATAATTTCTTTCTTTTTTTCTTTACAATGAAAGAATATCCTGTGGGCTATTAGTATTAGCAAGGAACATATTTTCTTGCTAAATCTGAGACAGATTTAATTTACCACAGTTAAATCTGTGACAGATTAATTTCCCATTCATTTCATTTTACCTGATAAAATTCCATTCACTGGCTAATATTTTTTTCCAGAAACTAGTACCCACCCACTTATATTTTAGGAATGTGACAATTGGACAGGATAAAAGGAAAGAAAAAAGAGAATAACTTGTATTATTAGCAATGACATAAATATTATTAGAGTCATTAACCAATGCATTAGGTGTAGGACTTTTATTCAGTAAATTTTTTTGATGGTGAGTCTGTAAGGGTAGCTTAAGTATATTGGGTAAATAGCCTATTATGGGTTAATATTATTTCTTGCATTCTGATAACTCATAACAGTTTAGTTGGAATTAAGTAGGACATGTAAAAAAGTAATAACATCATCAATTTCAGGTATGTTAAATGTCTTAAATTTGTAATTAAAGGAGTGTATTTTCAGACCATTTTCCTTAACACAAATTAGACTTTTTAAAACAAATTGTGTTTCCCTGTTCCCAATACATGCCACTAATTGCAAAGCAAATTTTAGAATCAGTTTTGGGAGTCCTGCTTCCTCTTTTTCTTTTATCTTTTTTTGGGAGGAAGATTGCCTCACTGATGTTTCATATCTAAGTCTAGATCAACTAGTTTTAACCTTGATGTTTTAACACAGTTTTTAGGTAATAGTTCTGAATATTCCATTTAAGTAGAAGAATAAGTTCAAACAAGGTAGCCTAAAACTTTGAATGTCCTCAATTTCATAACTGAACTTAAAACACCTGATTATTTCTGGAACAAAATGTTAGAGAAAAATGGATTGCATATATGCACCTGTATTTAAATATTTTATAAGCCTGGATCAGCTGGAGGAAGGATCTTTTTAACTCAAGGATGCCTGCCAAGCAACCAGGGAGGAAAGGGGTGATCTCATCAGATTTAGACAGTAGAGCTGTGTCAGTCATGAGGCAAGTGGACTAAATAAGAGAACACTAAAATCTGAGGGACTCAGTCTATTAAATGTGAGCTGGAACTAGGTTAAAATTGAATGATAGAAGGATAAGCACTTTTTGACACAGTAACATAGTTAAATTTAATTTCATGACAAAAAGCGCAAATCACTGACATGTTTATATTTGCAGTTTTAGTATGAAAATATTTGTCAAGGCCCCTAACAAGACCATCAAGGGAATTCTGTATATCACCTAAAGCTGAATCTATTAAACTTTTGTAGCAGAAGGAGAGTTGGGGAAGAGTCATTTAGGGTTTGTGGGACTGGCGTTAGTCATAAGTTGGTTTTAGTGCAGAAGACAGTAAGAGACTTCCAGGCAGGGACTGGTCAGAATTTGTGAATTAGAGTTGTTAGTGTACCATTTGGAACATATAAGGCCATGTAGTTTATGGAGCTATCTGTTAAATCAATTTGTGTTTATATCTTGAAAAACATATGTGTTCTGATGCTAAGAAAAATCGAGGGTAGGTAATTTGTTTCAGGGAACATGGTTTTTATAGTTTATCTGTTTTTCAAGTTGTAGTAGAATTTTTGTGGTTTACCTTCTATTTCTAATCTAATAATCAGAATATTGCCTTTCATTTTCAATTTAATCTTTTTTTAAAGATAGAAGGACAGTGAGAGAGAGAGAGAGAGACAGAGAGAGAATCATTTTTTATTGAGTTTTTCACATGGTTTTCATTGCTGTGACGTTTAGTTTTGTACATGGGTGCTGGGGTTTGAACCCATGAACCTGCGCATGCCAGGCAAGAGCTGTAACCACTGAGCCACTGCTCCAGCCCCCTTTTTAAAGATTTAATCTTTATTCACAGCCCTTTTACAGCACTTGTGCTAGATCTTTTATTCTCTTCACTTAAATACTTTACAGTTTTCTAAAATGTCATGCTAAACCATTACATTTTTTATCACATTTGCCTGGTGACTATTTGGCCTTGTTCTAGAGTTCCCTTTTCCTTCAAATGTTCTTCATATCTGTCCAAAATATACATTATATAATTTCTGAATAAATGCTTCTGGAATGTAAATTCCCTAAATTTTGAGATATTCAAATGTTGGTCAGTTTCTGAAGTATATGACTTTTGCACTTAAGCACTCATATTTAGGACTGCTACAATTTTAAAACCATTTAAATTTGGAGTTCAATTGAGGAAAATATTATTTTCTCTTTTTTTCCATTAAACATGTATTTATTATGGTGTGAAGTTACCATGATTTTTTTATCCTTATTTTAATTTTTTTTATGGTATTGGATTGAACCCAGGGTCTCACGTAAGCAAGACAAACATTCAATCATTGAGTTACAATCCCCACAGCTCCCTTTTTTTCATCAATTTTTAATTTGAATTTGAACATAGTCTCACTAAATTGCCCAACTTGACCTTGGATCTGTGGTCATCCTGCTTCACCCTTTCAAGTATCAGGCAGTATAGGCATGCTCTACTACTCCCAGCAGATTTCTTTTCTTTTTTTTAAACCTTTGGCCCTAGACTTAAAAAAAATTCTGAAGATGGGAATTTATTTTCGTCTGCTGTTGATGTACTCCAGAGGAAGAACTTAATAAATATTGCTGCAAATGTATCAGTATCATTAAAATAGAAGAAAATTTATTTATATGAATTTATATGGCTTAATAATCCCTAATGTTTGAAATATTCAGGTATCATAATTTTCACAGATGTAGCCAATATTTTAGTAGAAATTATTAGAAAGAGTATCCTTCATTAAAATAGATCTAGCATCCATATGTTTTTAGGTTGAAATAAAGAAAAGCAAACTTAAAGCTCCCAGTTATGATGTTTTTATTAGTTAGCATAATACGATATTGATATTTTTTTCTTATCCTGCAAGTTTTAGTTCTCCAATAGTTGTATGTTTGTGAAATGTCAGCAGGGTGTTTTGGTTAGATGAAAATATTTCAATGATTGCTGACATTACTCACTATGTGTTTAAGAGAAACTATATGATAAGAGAAAATGACAAGTGACACTTGTAAAATTTATGTTTTTCTGTTATGGGAAGGATGCCAGTCAAATTTACATTTGATATTTCTTTTGAAGAAATGTAAATTAATATTCTTAAAGAGAATAGATTTGATGGCTAATTTGTTTCGTTTCCATTGTTGCAGTTTTCACATATTTCTATTTGTTACTAATACTTGACAAATCTTGAGCTTTGATAAAACATGTGAAACTAGAAGGCATTACAATAAAAAAAGTTGTATTCCTGTAAGATTTGGCACAAATCAATAGCATATATATATATATATATATATATATATATATATATATATAATCTTCTCTCCTTCTTAAAGGCAAGCTAATCAACATCTGTAGCTAGTTAGATACACCATCTCTAAGTTGGAAATATTGAGCGTTGGGGTAAGCTATGGAATACATATTCTAAAAATTCACCAAAGCTTCCATGTAGCAATTCATGACAACAGAACTCAAAAATTCTATACATTTTGTTAGAGGTTTTAAAAATATATTAGGTTGTCTGTTGTGATGCATATCCTGAAATTTCAAGACTATGAAACTACTTTTGTAACCAAAAGACATTTTCCTGTAGCTTCAAGAGAGATTTTCACACCTGATAACAGTGAAGAAGCATTGAATTCTTGTCTTCAGTCTCCTCTTCAACATTCCAGAAAAACTAAACCTAAGCATTCCCATTATGGAACACATTGAATTACTAGGAAATGTTATCCATATGAATATTTATTATTTTTAATCATTTATAAGTCCTTTATTTGAATGATGAAATTCATCTGAGTTATAATGTTGAAGGAAAATGAGAAAATCCATTTACCGCACTTAAAATACCCGCTGTCTGTCTCTACCCAGAGCATTGGAAAAGATGGGGGAAACTAAACCATCTGGAAAAATTTATGAGATTAACAATTTCATTTTGAGAGAGTGAATGATTAACGGGATTTCTAAAGTAGAGGTAAAGAAAAGACTGACTCTAAGGGAGAAATTGCATCTAGTATAAGATGATCAAAGTTCCTTTTGAAGAGTAACAGGAAGGTCTGGGAATTTCAAGGGCATAAGACTAAAATAATGGAAATTGCTTTCTTCTCTGGATTGGACCGTTCATTATTAGTACTAGAAAAGTTTTCCTGATTCTAGTCTCCAGCAGTTTTGAGAACTACTACCAAATCAAGGGGAAATCATCTTAGATTTGCCAGGAGAGAATCGGGGGTGGTGGGAGAAGGTAGAGAAAGGAAGAAGAAGATAGGGGCAGGGATGATCTGGAAATACACAAAGCATTACAACCAGAAATTGTATGGTTTTAGCACTTGGTTATTGATGTTACAATACCTGAAGATGCCCAGAAAATGTCTTTTCCCTGAACTTTTTAGCCTGAGATGGCATCTTGAAACTTAAATGGGCTTTAAGAGATTGTGGGATATTATGAGATCGAACCGTAGTTGTCATATAATGCTTAATGCAAATTGAGTGCTTCTCTACAATACTGTTGAAAGAGTTGTTGAAAGTGGAGAGTGAAGTTCGGTCTTTCCCAAGTTTCTGCCAGTTCCAACTAGAAGATATAGGAACAGCGCCTAGACAAGGGTGTAAACTGTCTCCCTCACAGGCATAAATGATATGAACTGCAATCGCTGGGTCAAAACATACCACACGGTAACGTGTTCTTAAAAATATGACATGCATAATGAAACACAGTATTTCAAGATCAGTTGGCTATTGCAGGGACTGCCTTACCTTCCTTGATCTGAATACCATAGTTCTTAATGCTGACAGTTCTTAATGGTGCCAAAGATTTCATTAGCACTTTGGCTGCTTTATCATAAACCTGAAATCATTTTAGACTTGCAATGAATACTCCTTAGGGAATGTTTCTGGAAATCACATCCAGTTGCTGTTTCAGAATCAGATGGAATGTCCTGCAGGTACAGAAACTCAGGCTCAGAAGTGCTGAAACATAATCTCTGAGAGGAGAATATAAGGACCCATAAGGACAGTACAATTTACAGGCCTTTCTAATATTGTTAGATAACTGTCAATAATGATGGCCATATTTAGATGTAAATTCCTCTTTCACTGACAGTTATCTAACAAATCTACTTAAAGTTTGGGAATGGGTGTTATGTTACCTTGGAGACCAGGATGAGAGTTGAAACTAGATGGTACTAGAGGAATTTTAAAATTTTAAATTCCAAATCGTCACACTTTAATGATCTATACTCTAAGTCAGTATTTCTTATATTTGAGTGAAATGAGATCCCAGTAAACTTGCAAAATTCCAGGTTCCACTTGTAGACAGTGAATTTTTAGCATGGTTTGGGGCTTTGGAATCGTCTTCTGGACAAGCTCTTAGGTTGTGAGGTAAGGATCCACAACGAGAACTATGCTGTCCATCCTGTCATTTTTGCCTTTTCCAGCACTTTTATAGTTTTAAGTTTACTTCTCTTAATTGAATCTCCAACTTCTCTGTTGCCTTTGGTTCTTCATCTCATTTTGGACAGTCTTAAGACACTCCAATCCGAAGATTATTTCCTTTTTTTAGTTGTATTAGTTTCCAAATACTGACATTATAAATTACCCAACTGGGCACACCTAAAACAATTGAAGTTTATTATCTCACCTTCCAGAAGCCAGAAGTCTGAAATCAAGATGTCATCAACCATGCTCCTTGCAAGGTCCCTAGAGCAGCCTCTTTGTATCCTTCAGCTTTGGGTGGTTCCCGGCATCCCTTGGCTTGTAGCACCATAACTCCCATCTTTGCCCATCGTCACCTGGCTGTCTTCCTGATGTGTCTGTATTGCTCTGCATCTTCACACAACAATTTCCAGTCCTTCTAAGGATTGAACCAAGGTACACTCTTATGTAGCATGACCTTATTGAAACTTGATTACATCTGTAAAGTTATTTTCAAATAAGATCACTTTCACAGGTATGAGAGACTAGGACTTCAAAATACTTTTTTCAGAGAGCACCATTCAATCCATAACAAACTGTATGTTACAATCTATTTACTTCCTCATTTCTCTCTTTTCTTCCTTAGCTAAGATTCTGGAACAAACCATCTACACTCTGTTTTTCTCTTCTTTCTTACTATTTACTGCAACCTGGCTTTAGAACTTACCACCATTTCAACTGTTCTTGCTAAAGTAACTGTTGAATGCTTAACTGACATGTCTGAAGAACACTTGTTAGTTCTCGTTTACCTGATATCTCCACTGAACTTCAGTGTGCTAAACAATTTCTTCTTGAAGCTTATTTCTATTTTTAATGGACCACAGTCAACATATTGATGTATAACTTTTAGTTTCTGTTTGGTAAATCACTATAGCCATGATAGAAGTTATCATGAAAACAAATCTCAGATCAAATTCTGCCAAAATTACATTGAATTTTAATGTAATTTTAGAAACAGTAGCAAAAACCTGCCTCATTTTATTTTGTGGAAGAGAGAGAGAGAGAGGGAGGGAGGGAAAAAGAGAGGAAGAGAGAATCAACTTTATTTTTTCATCTGGGTTTTGGTGTTCTGACACTTAGTTGTGTAAGTAGTGCTGGGATTTGAACCTGGGTCCTTCCACATGCCAGGCAAGTGCCGTAACTGCTGAGTCATTGCTCCAGCACAAAACTTGTATCACTAACTAGAAGAACTTTATTGTTCTTTATCCTTCAAATATTCCAATCACTGCCTTGAATAGGTTTGCTCAAAGCAGACACTCCAGGAGGAAGTATGCAACCACTTCTCTTAAGCTCGTGCATGATACACACTGCTAATACAAACATATTCAATATTAAATTATAAATGCTATTATAATGCTTACCCTGATTTCTTTCTATAGCTAGTAATACTTCTATATTTCCTTCAATGATCCCTTCTTTAGCATGTTAATTATCTATTGCTGAATAGGAATTATCTTAGTAGCCAAAATATTTATATAATACATGTGTATAATATAGGTACATGTGTATATAAATACACACTCAGCATAAATAAATACAACACGTGTGTATGTGTGTGTGTATATATATTGGGGGTGTAGTAGTACAAGTTGTGGCTTAGCTGGATCATCTGCCAGCTAAGATCAAGACAATCATCAAAATTTTGGTCTCATGTGAGAGACCTTATAACCTTCTTATAACCTCACACAGATTGTTGGCAAAATTCATTTCTTAACAGTGGGGGGGGGCTGAGATCTCTGTTCCTTGCTAGCCAATAAGTGGAGGCCACCAAAGGATACAAGTATCCTTGTGGAAATACAAGTATTTCCTTGCTTACACAGATTTCCCCAGTATTACTTAAGCCAGTGAGTGATAGTGAGACTCCCATAGACAGGTGCTGCAATCTTATGTAACCATTCAATTATGTTAATTATGATCATGTCCATTCCATTTATTGTTTAGAAGGAAGTCATAGATCTCTCCCCTGCTCAGTGAGTAAGTGTGAGTGCACTTTACATACAACCATGAACTTCAGGCCATGGGCAACACGGGAGCCACCTTTAATGTCTTCTGTCCATTACCCTCAGTATTATCATTATAAATGTTTTGCTTAGGAAACAACTTCATATATGGCTTTGAGGGCTAGCTATGGACTGTTGCTTCCAAAGTCTGTACTGGAGCCCAAATATCTATCCAATATCTCAGGCCATATTGTCAACACCCTTTATATATTTTAATGCAAATGTAGTCTTTTCTATGGGATAGCAATATCAACAATGTTCCTTTTTCTCCAGAGTGTTCCTTTTTTTGCATACTTAGATGATGACATAGCCTATATCCCCTTCACATAAACCACAAATCTGTGACTGTCATTTAATTATTCTGAGGTGAAGCATGAGCATGAATATTTTTAAAAGCGTTCCAGATTATTCTAGCGTGCAGCTATGATTATTAGCAATGATCTATAATATCACTCTGCTTTATAGCATATCTCATCATCTGCATTTATGTTCTTTCATTGCTATTTTAATTTTTTGTCTGTTAGAATATAAACTCCTTGAAGCTTTGTTCATTATTTTATCACTGTGTTATTATGTTTGAGCTATATAACGAATAGTACAGACTTGGTAGCTTCAAAAACAAATATTTGCTTTTCATATATCTGGAGACTGAAAGTCCAAGATTAAATTTCTGCTTGGTCTGGCTCCTAGGAAGGCTCTTTTCTTGGATTCCGGATGACTTTCACTTTACTGTGTCCTAACATGGCAAAAAGGGAGAGAGATTTCATCTATTGTGAATTTCTTATAAGGACACTAATCCCATCAGGATGGCACACCCTCGTGATTTAATTACCTCCTAGAGACTCCACTTCCAAATGCTATCATATTGGATATTAGGACTTCAACATATGGATTTTAGAGGGAAAAGAATAAACACCAATATGATTGTATTTGCCAAATAGCAAGGATTATGATTTAGATCTGAAATGTCCCCAAAGCTCATATATTGAAAGACTTCATTCCCAATTCAGCAGGGTCTAGAGGTGGGGTTTTTAGGAAATGCTTGAATCATGAGGGCTCTGACTTTTTTAGTGGATGAATACATTTGATGGTTTAAAAATCTGAATAGATTAATGGGATGTGTGACCTAGTTAGACGAATTAAGTTGCTACTTCCTGGAAAGGTTTTCATTGTTGCCATTCCCTTCTCTCTCTCTCTCTCTCTCTCTCTCTCTCTGTCTCTGTCTTTGCTGGCTGCCATAAGCTGAGCAGCCTTATTCCATGTATCATATTTCTGCATTCAGGGCAGCCAACCACAAACAGAAACCTCCAAAAATCAAGAGCCAAAATAAACCCCTCCACGATGCTTCTGTCAAAGTAATGACACAGACATTTTGGTCATGATAATGAAATGCTGACTACTATAAAAGGCATTCAATTACTTATTGAGTGACCAAATGATAAATACTATTTATTTCATGTTAGCATTATTATAAGTGTTCTATATACATTATTGTATTAATCCTCAAAATTATTGAGTCTATTTCAGTTACATTACTCTTTTATTGATTAGGTAAGTAAAATAAGATAATTTACACAAAGTGAACTATAAGCTAGTTTTTTTAGTCAGCTTTTTCATTGCTGTGACCAAAAAACATGAAAAATTTTATAGGAGAAGTTGTTTATCTTGGGACTCAGTTTTAGAGATCTCAGTCCACAGATAACCAACTCTATTCCTCAGGGCTCACGGTGAGGCAGAACATCATGGTGGGGTAGAAGAAATCATCTCAAGATGTCACACCAGGATGCAGAGAGAGACTAAGCTCACTCAGCTCTCAAAATATGTATCCCAAAGGCACACCCCCATTGACCCACCTCCTCCAGCCATACCCTATTTACCTACAATCACTCCACCATTAATTCCTAATCAGAGATTGGGCTCTCATAGCCTAATCATTTCACCTCTAAACCTTCCTGCATTGTCCCATATGTGAACTGTTGGGAGAGGCCTAATATCTAAACCATAACAGTAGTGGTAGAATTAAAACTAGATCTGCCAAAATTCAAAGCTATAGCTTTGACCTCTCTGCTATACGTATGTTTCCCAGCTCTGTATAATTATTGCTCAAGTTGTTATGGCTTCAAATATGTTTTATTTTTCTTTGTTGAGTAGCCTCTTTCTTTTGATGATTTATTAATCCATTCTAGTAGGATCAGAAGTCAAATCATGTGTCTCTCCCAGAATGTAGTTATCTTTTCACATTGTTCAACAACCTTATGTATTCGGTTTTCCGCTTCTGATGGTTATGCTAAATGCGGTTATGACAGGTCGTGCTGGGTGCTTGTGAACACTGACATGGTGCACAGCACCACATCTAACGCAGTCCATCTGCATTTGATATGTAACTTTCATCCACCAGCCTTTTTATTTTACAATCACAAATTCTCCAAGCATCCCATGAGGTAAATGAATATTTATTATCTCCATTTTACAGATGCATAAAGTTAGATATAGGCTAATTAAATACATTCTTCAAGGACAGAGAGTGAGTTGATTGGAATATCAAGGTCGCCACGAGCATTCTGGATCCTGTCTTTTAAAAGGAACGGATGGCATCTTACATTGATTTCACCATACACAGTTGAAAATGTTTATTTTAAGCTTTCACGATATGTCCTCCATTAGTTTTTGGACTTTGCCCAGAAGAATTCCGAGTAAATTGATGTTCAGCCCTTAGATATGTATGCAGTTTGTTTCTGTTGGGTTCTGTGGGAGATGCAGAAATGAAACTGAAGAAAGACTTTAGTCCATAGTAATTATATCTTCCTGTAGAGATTCTGGTAATTATGTTTGAAGATTTTTTCACTGTATAATTTAAAGGTTTTTATTTTGTAATATAGCTCTAATTTAGCATATAGAAGTAAGCATCTAATTAAACTGAGATTACTTTCCACTCACAGCCAACATTTAGAACATAATCAGAGTTATTACAAAATTGTTTAAAGTTATATTACTATTTATGAATATGAACTTAAACCAAAATGCATAGCATAATAACATAATTAAGAAGGGCTATATTATTTCAATGTGTTGCTGTTCAAAGAACCAAATTAAAACTATATGTTCTCTACCAAGTGGTAGAGATTTTTAGGTCCATGAAAGATTCTTAGTAAATTTGTAGCTTCTTATATGTGGGCCTTAAAAAAGATGATATTTTTTTCTGGTTCTTGTTTCATTCTTATTTTTTAATCATTAATGTAACTTACATAAAATGCACATGTTTAGTGAATTACATCTGCATTTTTCAATTTTCCCAGATTTTCATATATTGTTGAATCTATACTTAAATTTAGATGCATGATTTATAGTCAAAATCATTGTGATGGAAATATTTTTAGGTAGTTACAATATGCTGTAAATAAGAAAAATAAATCAAGATAGAAGAGAAGTTTGATTAAGTTTACAAATGATTTCATTTTGATACGTATTTCATTTCAGTTATGATAGGTATATACACTAATATAAAATTTCCTAATAATACATACAAAGTATGTTATGCAGATGTGGATCTTACAAAGGTAGGTATTTGATAGAAATCTTTATAATGAATAGTATCTTTTTTTAAATGAGAGAGGAACAGTGAGAGAGAGAGAAAGAGAGAATCAATTTTTATCCAGCTTTTAATGTGATTTTCATTGCTCCGACACCGTGTTGTGTACACGGTGCTGGGGTTCAAACCCATGTCCTGGCACATGCTAGGCAAGCACTGCTGAGCCACTGCTCCAGCTCCATGAATAGTATCTTAATTAGGAACTTGTCATCTTTCCGTTGTACAAACACCTACAGAAAATTGGTTAGGACTATTTCAGGGTATCTTAAAGATTTTTTCTGAGATGTATAATTTAAATATTAATTTCAATTGATATAAGTCCATGAAGAATAATCAAAGTTGATTGTGTCAATAGTCTGTGCCTTTTTATTGCTGAGTAGTACTCCATTGTATATATGTACCACAATTTGTGTAAAACCGTTTGCATATGAAAGGACACTTGGTGTGCCTCCCCTTGTTAAATGTTATGAATAAAGCTACTGTGGAGTTCATGTATAGGTTTTTGTGGAATTATTTCTCTGGAGCAAATGGCCAAGGGTACAATTTGTGTGTTGTATGGTGAATTAGTTTCCTGCTGCTTCTATAATAAATTAACACTTTTTAAGTATTATAAATCTTACTGACTTGAAGTCAAGGAGTGGGTAAGTCTATGTTTCTTTTGGATGTTCCTGTGGAGAATCTGCTTCCTATCTTTTCCGGTTTCTAGAGCTGTCTACCTTCTTTGATCAAGACCCCTCCCCTCATCTTCAAAGCCCACAACATAGCATCCCTACTTTTCATTCTATTGCTTGTTTTCTCACTTCTGTTTCTGTTGTCACATGTCCTACTCTGACTTATGTCCTTTCTCCTTCTTTCCCTGAACCCTTGTGAGCATATTGGCCTCACTGAAATAATCCAGGTTAACCTTCCTATCTCAAAATCTTTCATTTATCTGCTTGTGAAAAATCCCTTTTTTAAATATAGTAAGATATTCACAGGTTCTGGGATTAGGATGTGGGCATCATTTCTTGAGTGGGAGTAGTGGGGACAGGATGGCATTATTCTGCCTACCAATATTATATGTGCATGTTCAGTTTTATGAAAAACTGAAAAACAGTTTTCCTAGTAATACAACCATTTTGCATTCCCCCAACAAATATACGAATGATCCAGTTTCTCTGCATCCTTACCAGCTTTGAGCATTGTCACTAAACTTTATTTTATCCATTCTGATGTGTGTGTAATGATACCTCATTGTGGTTTTAGTTACACTTCTCTGACTAATGATGTTGACCATCTTGTCAAGTGTTTTGTAGTCATTGTACTCTTTTTTCAAGTGACTGTTCGTATCTTTTGCACATTTTTAATTGGATTGTGGGGGGCGTTTTTTATTGCTGAGTTCTGTATGGAATATGCTTATATGTTCTGTTATCTAGAGTATTTAGATGATAGTCCTATATCAGCTATGTAGTATAGAAATCTTTTGGTCTGTAGTTTTTTGCACTCTTCACATGATCTCACACAGAGCTAAAGTTATTTATTTTGGTGTGCCATATGACTTTTGATTTAGTAAATTATTCTTGCAGTTTCTTAGAGCAGTTGAATTTATCTGGGAATCTATTAAGGGAAGTGTAGGATAATTGATAAATCATATTCATAAATTGTTGCAGTCAAATAAATAGGATCCCACATAGTAAATTCACTCTTGGGCACTGTTTCATGCACTGACATACTGCTAGGATTTTCTGCAACCCTTTTTTTCTATATTAGAATTACTATATAATTTTTCTTTACTAAACCAAAAACATGACATTTTGGCAACTTTTCTTATGATATGTGAAGGGGAATTTTACTAAATTTTGCTTGAATTGATTATTTTACTCTAAATTATGAACTACCTCTTTATTTTCTTGTCCTTGTCAATCAAATCATTATTTATAGCTTTATAAGTCAAGTGAATTGTGTTATGAGAATCTACAAAAATATCAGCAATATGTTACACCTAATGGAATATCTACTTTTTTTGCAAGAATATATGTGTTTATTTCCTTCTTTTCATCTATATCTGAGTTAGTTACAAAAATAAAATATGTATAATAAAGTTAATAAAATATTAGAAAACAGATCTGCGGAGGGAACTTGAAATTAATACAATTATGTATATTTGGAGACTTTTGTCCTCCTGAAATTCATATCCCTCTCTCTCTCTTACTCTAGCCACACCCCCATACACACACAAGAGTATGTGAGGAATGTACACATAAGTTGCAAAAATTTTAATTATCCAAATGAAGGACCTAAACCCATTAGTGAAAGGAAGAAAAATTTTGCCTTTTGTTAAACTCCTAAGAAAATGAATCCCATGGAAACTGTATGAAAGATACACTGAAAGGAAGTAAATTATATTTTTATTAAAAATTGATTTTTCATTTGATATTTCTTTTTTCTTTTTTTAAAGAGAAAAAGAGAGAGAGAGACGAGGGAATCAATTTTTATTGAGTTCTTCACATGATTTTCCTTGCTCTGACACTTAGCTGTGTACATGGGTGCTGTGGCTTGAACCCATTTATTCGCACATGCCAGGAGGCAAGGGCTGTAACCACCGAGCCACCGCTCTAGTCCCAATTCGATATTTCTTACACTGTTGTCTAATCAAAGCAAAGAGCATATTAAATTCCATCTTGAAACAGGCATTTATGCCAACATGAACTTTGTATCTAGAGGCAAAGAATAGAATATGGTCACTGTACTTTCCCCAATTAAATATTTGTTTATTAGGAATGAAAATTTGCTTTAATCTTCTATTTATTCATTTTAATTTTATTTTCAGAATCACTCTTTTTCTTGATAAAGATTTAAATATTTTCAATTGTTTTGAACTAAATACGCCTGTTAATTTCACTTCCTGTTTAACTCAGTTGACTTTGTTCTGATTCTGTCAATTTTGTGCAGTTTAAAGGCCTTCTTGAAATTCACAGTTTTATATAACCTATAATCATAAATCATTATTGTTGTTAATTGTTAAAAAGATCAAGTTCAACAAAAAGGTCAACATTCTTTCCCAAGAGAAATCTTATCTCTTTTTCCTTACTTTGAATGAGAAAGGACAAATTTAATTCAATATAGATTTATATATTTGGATTCCACATTCACTTCTACTATTTCAGATGGACTAAGAATAAATGAATTCTTTTGAATCCAAAAATTCCATTTACCCAAATTATTCATCTATTCATAACCAGAATCTTGCATATTGAATAAAATGAGCATGAGGTAATTTTTAAATGATCAGTTATTCTATTTTCCATAGATTTTTTTTCTTCTCAAAAATTTTCATGCTAAATTATTTCCCATATTATCTTTAAATCATTAGGAAAAAGTTGAGAAATTATATCGACTTCTTATATTACATGTTACAAGGGGAATTCATGTTTCATTTTGTGTCACAATTTACAAAAACAAAATGATTAGTACAAAATACATAAAATCTATTATCAGTTGTACTAAAAATAAACTTAAAGATTTTGTAAATTGTTATTATTTGGACATTATATTTAAAAGGTTAAGGAGGTTTGTCATAGATTAACATTCTTAGGACAAACTTGCTACCCAGAATATTCTTATCTTTTCCTCTCCCCTGACCCTTTGTTTTTTAACAAATTCTAACAAATGTGTTTTGTGCAGCTCAGACTTTAGCACTGAAGAATAGTTCTGCCTACTGCATTCTCAGATAGCACCCTGTACTACCAATGTCATAGGTCTTAAAATATTTTATTGTACTTAGTGGATAATATCTCTTATGAAATCTGTTTAGTAGAAGAATTCTAACTTATCTTTTTTCAATTCTTTATGTCAGGCCTTAGACCTAGAGGCTGGCACAAAATGAATATGCAATAAATATTGTCAAATACATGTACGAATAAAATTATCAGTGTTTAGCAAGAATGGTTATGATTAGTATCATGAGTATATAATAAAAAATGAAAAAATTATGTTAAGAAGTTTTTCAAAAGCACATCTATAATTCATTCCTTTCTTATTTATTTGTTCCTAGATTTTTCTTAAAACACGTAGTCGGTGAGCATATCAAGGTGAACAAAAGCCAATCTGTGATTTAAAAGAATTAATATTCTATTCATGGAGACAGACACCTGTCTAAAAAATGTCATAGAAAGTTATAAATCCCATAACAGATACACAAGCATCGTTAAGTTGTGGGACCTCTAAGGAGGTGATGTGTAATTGAATAATGACCTGAAATATTTGACTTCTTTGCTAATGTTTTCCATTTAAATAAAAATAAATAAATATCCAAATATTCAACTTCTGCTAAAGGTTGTGATTTGCTAATGTGGAACAGGTATCAATTCTGTAAGCGATGCCTTTGTAATTATTGATTCCAAAGATGTTTATGCAGCAACAGCCTTCCTATTTTCCTATGATAATACCAACCATGATAAAAGAAAGATATGTGAATATGGTTTTCCTGGAATGCTATTTTCTGAACTTTTATTCTCTTTCCGTTGGCTCAGGCACTAATGCTTTTCCAAATTGAATACCACCCTTACTATTCTAGACATAGGTTAGAGGTGCAGTTATAAACGTTCTCCCAAAAAAGATACATTAATCTTAATACTTTCAGTGTTAACAAGCAAAGTTGTGGCATATGGTACTGCTGATGGGCACTGCTCAGTTTCAAGGGGCTCTGCTTTTGAGTTGTACAGTATACCATTAATTTGGTGGCAGACAGTGGTCCCTAGCACAATAGAACCATCTTAAAAATAATGCAAGCCAAATAGTCAATACTGACCCTTTTCCTTTTGGCCTCAGCATTCAAAATTCATTCATTTTTTTTTTTAATTAAAAGGAAGAGTGAAAGAGAGAGGAAAGAGAATCTACTTTATTTTTTCATCTGGCCTTTATTACTCCAGCACTTAGATGTGTATGTGATGCTGGGGTTTGAACCTGAGTCCTCATACATGCCAGGCAAGTGCTCCAACTACTGAGCCACCGCTCCAGCCCCACATTCAAAATTCTTAACTGATTTTTCTTTCCTATTAATTTTATTAAAAATAAGATAATTCTTACATATTGTTTGCATTTATCATTACTGAATTTGCGAATGGCAGATACCAATGTGTTTCAGTTAACTTTTTCACTTCTATGACTAAAAAACCTGACAAGAACAATTTAACAGAGGAAAAGTTTGTTTTGAGGCTCATGGTTTCAGAGGTCTTAGTCCATAGAAGGCCGGCTCCATTCCTCAGGGAACAAGGTGAGGCTGAACATTATGGTGGAAGAGTGTAGCAGAGGAAAGTAGGTCAAATGATGATCTGAAAGCAGTCTCCACTCTCCAGGCACGGCCCAATGACCCACCTCCTTCAGTTACACACTACCTGACTGCAGTTACCACCCAATTACTTCTTCACTGATTGTGTTAGAGCGCTCATAACCCAGTTATTTCACCTCTCAGCCATTTTTGCCTTGTCTCACATATTGAGCTTTGGGGACACTTTCTTCCAAACCATAACACAGTGAGTGCCATGAAAATAAATGGAAGAGACATTATGGGCAAAATTGAGACCTGTATTGAGTGATAAACACAACCTGAACATTGCAAAATCTTTGAAAACTTATAGTATTAAGATCAAAGACCTAGGTTTAATTTTTAAAAATCTTTTAGTTTTTTATATTTGCAATTCAATACTCTTAATTCAAAAAATTGTCTAAAAGATATCATCATTTATCATAATAATAATGGTTAATTTTTGGGGTGATTCTATGTAAAATTAATCTTTTTCCATTACCTGGCAAAAATTTAGAGTACATTTTCTGAGCAGTTAGATCAGAATTTATAAATGATGATGCAGTTTGAAAGAAAGATCATTTAAAATGTAGAGTGGTTATATTTTCTTACTTTAAAGTTTAATATTATAAGAAATTGATTACTTCTTTTTCATGGTAATAAAGATGAAAATATCTTTTATTAGTCAGCTTTTTGTCACTGTGACCAGAATACCTAACAAGAGTAATTTAGAGGAGGAGAAATTTATTCCGGGCTTGTGATTTCAGAGGTTCAGTTTATGGTGGACCAAATCCATGTCTTGGGGTACAAGGTGAGACAGAACATCATAGCAGAAGGACACAGCACAGGAAAGCTTCTCAGCTCATGGCAGTCAAGAAAGAGAGAGAGAGAAAAAGAGATAGTGAATAGTGAGGAACAAAATATAATTAAATATAATTCCCAAGGACACATCCCCAGTGACTTAATTCTTTCAGCCACATCCCACTTACCTATAGTTAGAATTCTATAATCCATTCAAATGATTAACCCACCAAATGGATTAATCTACGGATTTGGTTACAGGTTGCATAATCTAATCATCTCATCGTTGAACTATCCTGCAGTGCTAGCGTGAACCTTGCAGGGGACACCTTATATCCAAACTGTAACACATTTTGCATGCAGCTGTGTAGTTTTTTTCTCTGTTCATTTCACAGCCTAATGACACATCTTTTCAGTTTCCTAAACTTTCCAGTAAAAATAATGATGGATTCTTAAATATTTGACAATTTTCTACCCTTTTTATTCATAAAGAAGGAAGATCAAAATGTTAGGAAAATATTTGTATACTTGATAATCAAGTTAATCATAAATGTCAGAAATCTTTTCTTATAGTATAATAAATATTTCTACATATGATATTTTGAAAATCCATAACTTAAAACCTACTTTTTGGATAATTGGTAGTTTCCATAAAGCTTACATAATGTTGTTTTATGAACATAATTCTGTATATGAATCTATTTAATTTTATATATTTAGCCAGAGGGGATTGGAACTCTGACATTACAGTACTCTTAAAAAATAAGTTTTTTAGGAAAAAGAAAATAATTAATGAATTATTGAATAATTTCAACTTTTTCAGAATGAAATCAAGTGTACATACATAAAATTCATTCAGCCATTGTAACTACTTTGAGTTCTGTTAACTAACTGAAAAATATTGTTGTATTAGACTTAGCCACTTTCCAAAAAAGCATCTGAAATGTGATTTTATATTTAATGTTGAGCATTCAAGCCCATGTGGACTAGATAAATATGTTTTTATTAAAAAAAACCCTGTGATCAGAGCTTTCAAACACTCAAGATGTCTACTTATAAAAGATTTTCTAATAGTTCCAAATTTAATGTTTATACATTGCTTGATTTCCTCATGAATAAAAGTGTTTTATCTTTGGTGTTTCTATTTTATGTATCTGAGTAATTTATCCATTGATAGATATTTTTCTAAGTTCTTTGGAGCTTTATTCATTGATGAAAAAGTCCTAGACTACTTGATTTTCAAAATACCATATGCCTCTTGTTCTGCATTAGCACAAGTGGAAATGAGAAACATTTGCATTGTCCTTCATCCACCAGGGAAAGGATTTGGAGAGAGAAGCCTAAGTGTGAGCATAGTCATGAACACTTCTTTCCACATTTAGTCTGAACATTGTGCATCAGAGATCTTAATATGTCTGAACTCTGGCATGACTCATGGAAATAAAATTTTTGTTCACATCTATCTACCTTTCAAGTCAATACCCATGAAGGTCACTTGACCTCAACTTATGGCAAGAGTTAACACAACCTAATAAATGGTCTGACACTAAAGACAGGTTCTTCTGTCAGATGAGAGAATAAAATATTGTTTGTGTTAAACCGTGAGGTTTGGGGTCAGAATTTAGTGAAAACTGTGGGATAATAGGTATATTAAGATGCCTTCTTATTTTGTTGCATATTGTATTTAACATGTCATTTTTACACACACAAACACACATGCACACACACATAATAGAATTTTGCAATTTTACAAGATGGGAATAAACCCTCAAACTGTTAAACATCCAAAGCACTCCTAGATTTATCAAAATGCACTCTCATACTACCTAGGATATTTTTAGTTTTTTATTGTAAAAATATGTAATGTGAAATCTAACCACTTAAATTTTTTTTAAATGCACAGTAATACAATATTGCTATCTATATGAGTGTTGTTGTATAGCCTCGCACATCTCTAGACCTTTTCACTTTGCTTGACTGAAACTGTATACCCATTGTTCAGCAATTTCCCATTTCTCCTTCACCAAAGGCCTTGGCATAAATCTTTCTATTGTCTGTTTCTGTTTAGTTTTGCAGCTTTAGATATCACACTTATAACTAGGGAAAAAACTGCCAAGACCAAAGAGAAGAAGCTCTTCACCTGTGTTTTCTTCCAGGGATTTAATGGTTTCCGGTGTTCCATTTAAGTCTTTAATGTATTTTTGAATTATGTGTGCAGTGTTAAGCATGGATTGTGTTATGTTGTTTGTGGGTATCCAGTTTTCCCAGAACCACTTTTTGAAGAGACTATCTCTTCCCCCATGTATAGTCTTGTCATTCTTGTTGAGAATCATTTGAGGGTATATGAATAGAATTCATATTGTTTCTAGGTTCTTTATCCTGACCCATTGAACCCTGACTGCTTTCTAGTGCTATACTATTTTGATTACCATATTTTTGTGTGCAATGATTTGTCTTCAAGAAGTATGAAATTTCCAACCTATTTTTTTTCAAGATTTTTTTTGGGTGGTTACTCTGTGTCCTTCATTGTTCCTTGTGAACTATGAAATGCTTTTCTACTTTTGCATAGAAATAATAAAGATTTTTGATGGGGATTACATTGAATCTATAGTTTTTGGTAGGATATATATTTTAACAACATCTAAAGCCATCTAATTCATGAATCTGAGATTATTTTCCACTTATTTACATCATCTTTAATTTCTTTCATCAATATTTTTCAGGGTAAGCTTTTGACTCTTTAGTTAAACTTACTCATAAGTACTTTGTACTTATGCCGTTCTAAATAAAATAGTTTATTACTATTATTTTTTCTTGTTCTTTATTAATATATATGAAAACTAATATATGTGTGCCTATTTTGTAGCCTGAAATTTCTGAATTTATTATTTCTAAATCTGTAGGGTATGTGTGTTTGTCAAATTTTATGATTTTCTGTATATAATATCATGATATCTGACTTCTTTCTGACTTGGAATCAGCTTATTCTAATGTCTTGCTTTTCTTTGCTTGCTTGAGCATCCAGTACTCTGCTGAACAGAGGTGGCTAAAGTGCATATTCTTATCTTTTTCCTGATCTTAGCAAAAAAGCTTTCAGTTTTTCACCACTGTGTATGATGCTAGCTGTGAGCTTGTGGTAAGTGGTCTTTGTTATGTTGTGCTAATTTCCTTCTATTACTAGTTTTTTCAGTGTTTTTATTTTATCACCAAATTTTATCACATTCTTTATTTGCATTTATTGAGATGAGCATGTGATTTTTTATCCTTTTTTTTTCTTGTTAATGTGCTGTATCACATCAATTAGTTTCATATGGTGAAACATTTTTGCAGCCCAGGAATAAATACCACTTGTTCATGGTGTATTATATCTCTTTAATATGTTGAAAATTAGATCTGCTTCTATTTTACTAAGGATTTTTGCCTCTGTATGCATAAAGGACTTTGCCTTATAATTTTCTCTTTTTGACTTTGGTAACAGGGTAATGCTGGCCTCAAATAATAAGTTTGGATTTTTCCCTCCTCTTCAAATTGTTGGAAAAGTTTGAAAAGGATTACTGTTGAGTCTTCTTTAAATGTTTTATAGTATTCCCCAGAGAAGCCATTTGCTTGGGCTTTTCTTTGTTTGATTATTGGTTCAATGTCTTGTAGTTAAAGGTCTTTTCAGGCTTTCACTATCTTCATGACTCTGTGTGGGTAGGTAATGGGTCTCTAGGAATTTGTCCATTGCTTGTGGGTTAAATTGTTGGTACATTATATTGTTCATAGTGATGTCTCACATTCCTTTGCATTTCTGCAGCATCTTTATATGTCTTCTCTTAAGTCTGCTTTTATTTATTTTAACATTTTCATTTTTTTCTTCTTAACCTAGATAAGGATTTGTCAATTTTGTTTATCTTTCAAAAAAAACCCACATGATTCTTATTTTTTTGATTTCTCCTATTATTTTCTGTTGTCCATTTCATTTATTTCTGCTTTGATCTTTTTCTTTTCCTAGTTCCTCTGAGGTATGATGATAAGTTGTATGAGATCCTTTTTCATATGGTGCTTACTGTATAAACTCTTGTTTTAGTACTGCTTTTACATCCCATAAATCTTGGGTATTTGTTATTTTGGTTGTTGTTTCACTTGTTTCAGATATTTTTAATTTTACTATTTGGTTTCTTCTTTGTCATATCAGTTATTTAAGAATGTGTTGTTCAGTTTTCACATATTTGTGATTTTCCAATTTTTCATCTGCTACAGAGCTCTAGTTTCATTCCATTGTCATCAAAAAGACACGAGATGATTTCAATCATCTTGAATTTGTCAAGAGTTCCCTTGAGACATGTGATGTGATCTGTCCATGTTCACTAGAGAGGAATGTGTATTTTATTCCTGTTGGGCAGAATCTTTTTCACGTGTCTGTCAGCTTCATACAATCTCTAGTGTTGTTTAAGTCCTCTGTTTTCTTAGTATCTTTTCACTGCTTGTCCCAACCATTATTGAAAGTAGTTTATTCAAATTTCCAAACACTGTGTTGCTGTTTCTCTAATCATTGTTATCAGTACTTGTTTCATAGTGCTGCCCAAATGATGAGTATATATGTGCATGTATACTATTTATAACATATTTTCCTGAAAATTTGGCCTTTTTAAAAAATTATTGTGTTATGTTTGGGATGAAAAGTGTCTCCCAAAAGGTCACGTGAGAAAGCTCATGCAGGAAGGCTCAGAGTTGAAATGATTGGGTTATGAGAACCTTAACTCAGGCAGTGAGTTAATCCCCTCATAGGGCTGAACTGGTACCTATAGGCTGGTAGAGTGTGGCTGAAGGAGGTGGGTCCTTGGGTGTGTGCCTTTGGGGTATATATTTTGTACCTGATCATTAGAGTCTTTTTCTGTGCTTTGTGACATGTTATCTTGAGCTGCTTCCCTTCGCCACACTCATCCACCAAGATTTCCTGCCTCACCTTGAGCCCTGAGGAATGGAGCTAGACTTGTATGGACTAAGACCTCTGAAACTGTGAGCCCCTAAACAAACATTTACTTCTAAAAACTGTTCTTCTCAGATCTTTTAGTCACAGCAGCAAAATGCTGACTAAAACACAATGTAATATCTGTTTTCACCAAAATGTGTATTTGTCTGATGTACCAGACAAGTACATCACTTCTGCCCCTTTTGGTTAACACGCATAAGGAATATTTTTTTTCAAACTTTCACATTCAACCTACATGTGTCCCAAAATCTGGAGTATCTTGTTTGAGTACAATAATATATAATTGTTATTATTGTTTTTAGTCATTTCACTTTTTTGTACACTATTTCTTTTGACTGGGCAATCTAATTCATTTTTATTCAGAATAATTACTGCCAGGAAAGGGCTTGCTGTGACCATTTTGGCCATTTTTCTCTGCATATCTTACAGTTCTTTTTGCTCTTTTCTTGTCTGGTTGTCTTCCATTGAGTTTCATTGATTTTTTTTTATTTTGTAGTAACCTTTTGATTCCTTTCTAATATTCTTTTGTATATATCTATAAATGTTTTCTTTGTCATTATTGTGGGGCTTATATAAAACATCTCATATTATAATCCATTTTTAGCTGTAAAAGCTTTACTTTAGTAGTATAAAAAACTCTATTTCTCACCCTCACACACACCCCTATACTACTGTCAACATTAAATATTTTGTATTTTGTAATTACCATTTTTATAAAATTATTAGTTTTATACTTTTGTGTTTTAAACTCTATCCCTGAGAAAAATTGATTTTTGCATCATCATTAAGCACTGTAGTATTCTGAATTTGTTTATATATTTACTTTTACTAGCAAGCTTTATACTTTCGTATGCCTCTGTGTTGCTGTCTTATATCATTTCCTTTTAACTACAGGAAATCTTTTTACCATTTCCTGTAAGACAGTAACAGATTCCTCACCTGTTATTTCCACATTTCTCATTCATTTTTCTGGAGTATGCTGGGAATCGTGAGTGCTCTGACTATGGCAAGGCAGAGCCATTCCCTCAGGCATCCCTGAGATACTAGAAGGTGGTGTGCCTACTCTACCTTCCCTTCAGTCCCTGGAATGAAGCTCTGTCCTCTCTGTCTGCTACAGTGGAGTTCTTCTAGAGGGGTAATCAAGCCACTCTGTACTTTTTCTCCTCAGTGTCGTTCAGGTATGGACTATATACAATATCCTGCCACTTCTCTGAATCAGGTCAGACAGAAATCGGAGCTCATGTGACCCCACCAAATGCTGGAAGGTGGAGTGCACACTACAACTCTTTTTCTCCACAGGGAGAAACCAGGATTTTGGGGTTTTCTCTTGCTCACTCTGTACTAAGACAAGGCGAGGGGGCAATGATGAATGAGTACATGTCTTTCAAAGTGCAATTTTTGATCCTGTGGCTCCTGATATGGCCTTTTCTTTGATTCAAGCAAGACAGAAACCAGTGCCTTGTATAGTTTTTAAAATTCTGAATCTTAGATATGATTTCTAAACATGTTTTCTCTAACCATGGAGAATCCAGATATTTTGAGCTTCCTCCTCATTGTGCATGCCTGGGAGACATTCTGGTGAAAAATGCCATGATGGACTCAGTGTGACTGGTTTCATGCTAAGTTGGAGAACAGGAGCCTAAACTGGTTTCCAAGTTGCTTAACACACTGTACTATGTATCCTTGTTGCATGGATGTCTCTACAGGGTAAGAAAGGGCTGGGACTTCTATTCAGGTAGCTTTCTAATGACATCCCTAGGATCTTTCTAAAGAATAATTATCCTTCAAGGGAAAGGAGGGATTATCTTTGAATGAATGCCTTAGAGATAGAGTTTGCCTCAAAGAGTTTAAGTTGGCCAAGGTCACACAAGCTGCAACAACTTGGGGAGAAAATGGAGTGATACTATTAGAAATTAAACCAAGTGAAATAGAACTTTTGTCTGACTCTCACTAACTCTTACCCTACTATACATCCACCTAAAGTCACGAATTGCATATTCTGGAAACTCAGAGTTTATTCCATGTGTGCTAACTAACAAGCCTTCTTAACTGTCCTGTATTTTTTTTTCTTTATTTCCTTCGTAGCAGTACTGTGAATAAGACATTGTCATTCCCATCTGAATGAATTCCAATGCTGCCTGTTTAAAATACCATACAAATAACGAGTCCATCATGCTGTATTTTTCATAAATGTTCAAGCCAGAATGTCATTTATTGCTTATGGGAGTAAGGTTTTTGAAAATTTTTCTATGGCAGGCTTTTAGTGTTTTCTGGGAACTGTTCTGCAGTCCTTATATCTGATAGACATGGAGGATGGATTTTGGCTACCCTTTATTTAGTGTTGCTAGTCTACTTTAAGCCATATAAGTCTAAAGTGATCTTTTTTAATGTATATTGAAACTTTCAAATATTGCTATATGAAATAATGAAACAAAACTTATGAGAAATGATTCTGATTGGTTTGGTGAAAGCGTGAATGATATTGGCCTTTTCTTTATAACTAGTTTGTTTTTTCACTTATGCTTAGAGCACCTCTATAACTCTTCCTGGTTCTACTTTTCTGCACCAGCACCACCTCTTTCTACGTTTGTGCTATAAAAACTGCTACATTCTTTAAGTGTTATATTCTACAATAGTCGTGTTGTATTTTATAATCTAATGAATGCTTTTGAGTACTGAGTAGCTAAGCTCCTTTAAATGCCCTCTGAAGCAGTTTTATTCACTGCATGATGCAAAATTTTCTTGCTGTTTTTTTCTTTAACAAAGCCAGATTCTTGTACCTCGACAAGGTCAAAACCCCTGTAAATATGCATTTAAAAATATTTGTAGCTCTTTGTTTCACACAAAACACCAAATGAGAGAATATCAAGAATCAAATATTTGAAATAACTTATTTCTAAAAATTATAAAGACTCCTTGTGTGTTGCTATCTTTTCCTATAATAGAAAATTTGTGTTGTTCCACCAGACAATTAAACTCTGTCCAAGTGGGACTGGAAAGACTGATGCAGGAATTTTTCAAGTTTGCAGGGAATTAAACCCATAGTTTGTTGCAATAAAAATGTGAGGAAAATGACTTTTTTTTTTATTTTAAAGAGAGAAGGACAGAGAGAGACAGAGAGAATCAATTTTTATTGAGTTTTTCACATGGCTTTTGTTGTTCTGACACTTAGGTGTGTATGTGGGTGCTGGGGTTTGAACCTGTGTACTCATGCATGCCGGGCAAGCGCTGTTACTGCTGAGCCACTACTCCAGCCCCGAAAATGGCTCTTTAAAGTTTTTTTATTGCTGTAAGAGAAAATGTACAATAAAATGCTAACTTATTTTATAGTTTGCTGACCCATAGTAAAGCATATTCTGAGAAAAATTAATGATTTGTAAATGTCTTTATCTAATATTTATTGTACAATGCAAGTCTGTATATCTATTTTGTTTCCCATATATCTATCTTTGTACCATTATGTAATTGAATATAATATATTCCAGAAATATTAATTATATTTTTGTTTAAATATATGTTACCATATATTTAAAAATCAATTGAGTTAGACTACAACTAGCCAAGTTCTATCTGCTGTGTTAGATTAATAAAATTGAGGTTATAACAGAAAAATAATACATAATAAAAAGTTTTAATTCTATCTACCGCTTTTCTGATATTTATTTTTCAACAATTTGTTTTAAGCAATCTGGTATGTTGATTAGCTGCTCTCTCTCATCACAAGGAATCTGGATTGTTATTATAATCAAGAAGAAGAAAAGAAGAAAAGCAATTACTTTTGGCAAAAGGCCAGAATAAGTCATGAAGCAGATGTTTTTGGATATGAAACCATAAAAGTTTTACCGATCTTTTAATATGTTATTTAAGTTTTATGGTCAATTTTTCTGATGCTAATTTTAGTATAGTTGAATTATTATTATCAAAATTATTATGGATGAAAGAATACAATTTTATATCTTTATAAACAAATACTTATTATGAAGTCTCTACTAATATTAGTAGCTAATTTGCTTTATGAAAAGTTGCCTTTACTCATGCAAAAATATAATGAACTTTCTTTTAAACCAAGTGTATTAAAGGCACTTCAGTAATAACTAGAGAATAAACTTTAATTTCAGTGTCTGAAAAGGTTCATAGCTAATTCATCTATTGTTTTGTAATATCTTAAATTTTACAGTTACAGGAACTTTAGAACTACTCAAGTATAAAATGTTAAGAAACAAATTTAATCATATTTGTAAACATGAAAAAATCTTATATTTGTACATGTGCACACTTGGCAATTGATTTATTAATATTTTATATATTTTAAAAAATATGTAAATTTCTCCAATAATAGTTATTACTGAACAAGTTTCTTATTTGGATCAAGAGTTTTCTATCTACATTCATATAATTTATACAAGTTGTTAGTTTTAAGAAGTAGGAAATGTTCCTTAAAAAAGTATTATTTTATTATGTCTCTACAAATAAGTCAATAAATTGATTTATAAAAATCAGTTTTAGAAAGAGTCTGTATCAGTCAGCTTCTCATCACTGTGACGAAGTCACTCTGATGGGGTAAATTTGGTAATCTTTTATAAGAAACATTGTAGAGAACCATTGTTATGGTGATTTGATTCCGTATTTGAATGAGAAGGAAATGAAATAACTAGTCTTTTTTTTTTTTTGAGCAACCTTACAAGATTCTAACAAAACAATATAAAATGTGTATAAGAAGATGTGTATATATTCTGGACATTGCAATTATCCCCAGGAGTGCCCCCCCCCCAATTACCCTCCCTTAACCCTCCCTTCCCCTTCCCATTATAACTCTAAAAATAGAAATAACTAGTCTTATTTAAAAATCCCCAGTAGGGGCTGGAGCAGTTGCTTGCAGTTACAGTGCTTGCCTGGCATTTTCAAGGAAGTGGGTTCACGCCCCAGCATCACAGACACAATGAAGTATCAGAGCAAAGAAGGCCATGTGAAAAACTAAATAAAGTTGATTCTCTCTCTCTCTCTCTCTCTTTCTCTCTCTCACTGTCCCTCTCTCTCTTAAAAAAAATAAAATAAAAGAAGAAAAGAAACTCCCCAGTACCTAAACTATGTAGAGCTATGAAATAACTCTGTTTTCTCCCTAGGCAATCTCATTCACAACCATAGTTTTAGTTACAAATGAATCCTCCTTGCAATTCCTTCATAAATTTCTTGAGCTCAGGCTCCTACCACAAGCTTCACACTTGGTTTTCTCATGTTTGGCAGATCTTAAACTGAATTAATCTCTGAAACAAAACTGAATTTTCCTTTCTAAATAAGTGGTACAGCTGAAGCCAGAATGTCTCTGCCTTCCTCTGGCTTCCCTGCTTTCACTCAATTATGGAGTCTTATTAAATTTAACTCCACATATGCAGTTCATTTTCAACAGTCATATGGAATGCTGGGATTCCTAAATTATTTTTTTATCTTCAAATGATGCCATTCTCCAATATGTTCAATGGGAAGAATTATCTTACTAATATGTTTATTCATTCATTTTATGCCTTAGTTTTAGATCCTCAACAGCTTTCCATTGATCTTAGGATAACCTCTCCCTCCTTAGGTGTGTTGAAAAGCCCTCCATAAGTTAGCATTTCCCATTGTTCGGCTTCATTTCTTGAGACATTTCCTGTATGCTAAGCTCTTGCTGTATAGATGTTTACTTTTAGTTCAATACCATGTTTTCAGTCCTCTGAGACATTTCTCATGGTGACTACCTCTGCTTGATACATTACTTCCCAATCCCTATTTTCACATGGGTCAGTCTTATTGTACAGTTGTAAATTTAAATGCTACTTTCATCAGCAGGTCTCTGATTTCTGAAAATGTTTGGATACAACTCTATTATTACAGTGTCCTTTATTTTTCCCTTTGATTATATTCATCTGATATATATTGTGATAATAATTTGCTTAGTTTTCTGTTTTCCTTTCTATACTGCTCTATGCAAAAGCATAGTCTAACTCCTTGTCTGATTTTGTGCAATATCTTATATTACCTCCCAACAAATAGCCTTAAATGAATGACTAGAATGCTTTGATTTCAAATATGATATGGATATTTTTATTTTTACTATTCCAAATTTCAGTTTTTTTCTTAATTTGGTATTTTAAAATACTTCCTTTCAAGATTTATTCCTATTTGGGGACAAAGTCTTTGCTTATGTCCCTATAAATAAGTCTGTAAGTTGGTTTATAAAATCAATTTTGGACTGAGTCTACATTAGCTTCCCATCACCTTGATGAAAATATCTCACATAAACAACTTAAAGCATTAAAAAAGTATTTTTGGTTCATGGTTTCAGAGCTTTCAGCCTCTGACTGGCTCCATTGCATTGGGCCTGATGTGAGGCAGAATATCACAGCAGTAGGGTATGGTGGAAGAAAGCTGTTAAATTCTGCTCATGACAGCCAGGAAGTAGGGTGAGGGGAGGGCTTAGGATAAGATGAAACCCTTCTAGGGCATATCCCCTGTGACCTATTTCCTCCAACTAGGCAGTACCTCCAACAGTTTCCACCACTCCTAATCAAATTATTAACTCATTAAATAAATTAATCCACTGATGATGTTACAGCCCTCATGATCCAATCATTTCCTAAAAACGTTACCTCTGAATACTTCTACACTGAGGATTAAGCCTTCTGGAATCTTTAGGGAGCACATAATACCTGAACCATAACACAATCTCTACTTAAAATGTTTTACATTGGCTATTTCCAAATTGTATACCTAATATTACTGAGTTATATGTTAAACTATGTAAAATTTATTTTAGTTGCAAATTGATATTGCATTAAAGATATAGCCCTGTCACATTGATCTGAATAATATAAGTGATTTTAGCTTGCTATATGAGAGATTAGAGTTTGATTTATGGGCTAAACTTACTTTATTATCAAGAGCATAGAAAATTAGCATTGTTAGCATTATGATGGGGCTTTTTTTCAAAGTCCACATGATGACTTACAGAACAAATAAAGTAAACCCTATGCCTCTAGTTCTGTTTAATCATACACACACTCAGTGTTTCTTCTTTTTCATGTGTAGATTTGCATCTTTTGCTTACCACTGGAAGAATAATCAATAATGATGAATAAAATATATGTAGCATGTTTAGTTTGGATGAAAGGTGTCCCCCAAAAGCTCATGTGAGACAATCCAGGAAGACTGAGGTGAATTGATTAGGTTATGAGAGTATTAACTCAATCATTGAGTTAATCCCCTGATAGGGATTAACTGGTAACTATAGGCTGGTAGGGTGAGGCTGGAGAAAGTGTGTAATTGGGAGGGCATGCCTTTGGGGTATATATTTTGTATCTGGCATGAAGTTTCTCTCACTGCTCCTTGCCTTCCGTCTTGATGTTCAGCCTCACCTCTAGCCCTGAGGAATGGACTGGCCTTACATGGATTAAGACCTCTCAAATTTTAAGCCCCCCAAATAAACTTTTCTTCTAATAAAATTGTTATTGTCAGGTCCATGGGTCACAGCAATGAAAAAGCTGACAAAAACATAACTTATTCAGAATAGGTGTATTACATGGACATTAGAGGTTAATGAAATGAAAATCCTTCCCCAAATGCCACAGGAGTCATTGATAGATGGCATCCTTATGGCACAGTACATGCCGGACTAGCTGTAGTCAGCATAATGGTTCTGCCCATCAGTAAATATGTAAATCTTGGTCATCATGCAATGCTGTATTTTTTTTTACTTGCTCTTCACTTATGGGCTACTGTACAAAAATATAGCATGTTGACCTAATAGCCTCCATAGAAAAAAATATATACTTTCAAACTGATGAGATATTTCAAAAATAGAAATGATCATGAATTTGAACTAAAGGAAAGTTAGAGTTATTTAATGACAGTAAAATTATAATGTACCTACAATCTTTTGGGGGAGAAAAAAAATCAAGAAATCAAGATTAAAAGTTATAATTTTCACTTAAAATATAAATGTTTGCTTAGGATTGAGTTTTATTTATTTTTGGAGTTTGTATTTAAATTTTCATATAAAACTATAAGTGATATGGCCTCAATACCATGGATGTTGCTATATATAGTCGGTGCATTCCTTACAAAGGTGTACATACTTATTTCTTGAATGACATGACCTTTTGATAAGTATTTTCTAATTATTAATGTGACTTTAGTAAGTGTTGTGAAACTTTTTAAAGCCACTTAATAGCTTTGTATTCTGAGCAATAAAGTATTCAGAAATCTTTTTGTATATGGCTGAAATATATTTGGTCATATCACACTTATTTCTTAATTGGTTATCAGAGAAGAGTATTTACAGTGCTTATATTTCCTTTATTTTTGTTTTAATCTTGTCTTTCTACTTGGAAAATAAGATTCAGGACTTGACCCATATTTAAACATGATGGTACTATACATTACATCTGATGAAACAGTCAAGCCACTTTTGTTTATAAATAACCCAGACTGCTAGCAACATTCCATTCCATCTTTAAGAAAATGAATTACTATTAAGCTAGTTCCTTAAAGAAAAGTATTTACAGGTAATGCCTTTCAATGAAGAGATTTGCCCAATAAGAAACAACTGATTTTTAAAAATTAAATCCCTATTTAGATAAGAGGAGGAATAATGGATAAGGCTGGCTTTTAACCTCATAAGGGAATTTTTAAGTTGCTTATCATAGATTTAATCAAATAACTAGTTTTTGCCTATTCTCCTTTTCTCCCTCCCTCTCTACCATCCTATTTTTCTAGCTTAGAAGCTTCCTTCCTCTGTGGCTTCCATGTCAGTGTTAGGAGGAAAGAGAAATAACAACACATATTGTGCCAATTGCCTGAAATGCAACTTTCCAAGAGAAAAAAGTACATGTGATAAAAGCAAGAACTATTTCTATAGGTTGTTTTATGCAGACATTAGAAATGACAGACTGAAAAAACTCAGGCACTAATCTTAGGTTGATTATATAAATAAATCATAAGCATTTCAAATGATCTTTAGACAATAAAGATTTAAAAAAATAATTTGCAATGATAAAGTATACATTTGCAATTTAATTATTCAATACATGTTTTGTAAAGCACTAGATAAATTGAAACCTAATTTTTTCCTTTTTTTAAAAAAAAAAACATTGCTTTGTGTGTGTTTTTTCAGTGAAAACATTTTATGTTTTCCTCTTAGCTTAATGAAGTTTTAGGCTGAATTCTTCAGTTACTCATCACTAATGATTTGACTGTCTCCATCATCCCCAAAACTATAAAACACACAGGAACGAATAATGTACAATAAATTTCCTCTAAACCAGTTTCACAGTTTCTGCATCGTAAGACATCTTAACTGGTGGGAGAAATGACACCATTGTGGAGTGCAGAATAGAAGCTGGGCTGAGAATTTGAAAGGTTAGAGTCATTAATTTATTTTCACTTAATACATATGCACATGCATAAACATATGGAAACAAGCTGCAATATATAGAGGCAAAATATATTTCAAATTGTTAAATTGTTGTAAATTTTTAAATTGTGAGTAATTCCCAAATCAATATATAATAGGCATTTAATCCAATATTTCTGAAAATATTCTTGTTGCTGTTACAAAATGATAGATGTATAGAACAGAATGAAATATTTGCAAACTTTTACAAAAATACAATAGAGCAATTTTATGTCTGTTGAATCTCATTTGTTAAAACAGTGAGACTTCCATTTGTATGTTTTTTTTTAAATTTTATTACTGGAATTGATTTGTAGTATGTTTTCCAAAACATCAGTCTATGACAACTTAAATGTTTTGTTAATGATGAGAGGCACTATTTTTTAATTGTAAATAGGAATTCTAAACAGAAATTAAAAGACTTACCTTTCTTTAGTTAATCTTTATAAAATCTGTGAATACTAAAATCCTTTGATTGCTAAGCAGTGTCAGAATCTGCCCAAAGTAGATTTCTCATTTTCTAAATATTGCTTAGTTGGTTGGGATAATCAACCTTAATCAACCCTAGAAATAAAAATAAGGTACCTGACTTACTTAGTTTTTTAATCCAAAATAAGCCTAATGTATTCAAATTAAATGAGACAAGATTGCAACTCTTCTTTCCACTTATACTTAAAGGTGTCATGCAAGCTTGTAGGTACTTGAATATAATATTTATTTGTAATTCACTTTTATTTAAATTACCATACAATCATGTAAGAATGCTCATAATAAAAGAACACAATCACATTTTTATTTTTCAGTGCAATATTTTATACAGAGTTCTGCCACAGTTAATACAGATTTAAGAGTGAACAAAAGTATTTAGGGCAAATATTTCTGTACAGTGGTTACAACTTTATAAAATGTCTTTGCATTACTTTGTGCATTCTGAAAATCATATGGACTTGTTCTAATAGACTCAAATATTTTTCAGACCATGTTTGTCTCATACAGTTTATGTTTTATATGATGTCTGGCCTAGGAATTAAAAGAAATCTAATAATAGTTTTAGAAGCAGTATTGTTGTAGCTGTCTCTCATCAACTTTTATGTGAACTTGATCTCTTTAAAATCACATTTTCTTATTTCTAAGAGTTTTCAGGGAGTATCATATATTCTTAGAAATACCTGTAATCATCCATTCCATACTTTTCTTTCTTTCTCCAATTTCTGCACTGGCACTTTGAGATGATGTGGGATGCTGAGGCTTCAGCAACCCTGGCAAGTTAGGAATTCCTGTGAAGATGCATTTTTGTTCCACTGTTGCCCAGTTTCTGCACCATTGCAACTGATGGGAATACACTGTCCTGTCAGTGTTGGCTTAAATCATTTTCTGGCAATGCTCAGCCTCCCTAAAACTCTCTGCTCTGCAAGATCCAGCACACTGTGCCAAAGACAGTGGGGTGCTTTACAGACATGATTACTGCAACAGAAATATTCAGTGTTCTAAGTAGAAGGGGGAATTTCTTTCTCCGTTTTTCACTGCTGAAATGGACTCAAAATCTTGTTTTCTGCTTATGGTAGATAATTGTGTTAAAACATCTCCTTCAGTTTTTAATTTTGCTTTGTATTTATGTGTGTTTGTGTGTGTTTTGCTTTGATTTCCTTTATTTGCCTGTTTATTTTTAATCTCTCTTCCTTAAGAATACAACATGGACTCACTGAGGACTGCTGACCAACCTAAGGTGAACAACAGATATAATAGGGTCATTCTTTGGAGTAACTTCAGTCCACTGATCTTATACCTTGACTTTCCAATGGTTTATTACCATCATGTAAACTGGGACTGGAAGGCAAGCACATTCTGCATTTCACGGTGATTACAGACTAGAGACAAGATGAACTTGTTAAGCATGTGGGAATTTCTTAAAATACCTTTTGTTGGATCAGGGGAGTAGTTCAGTGGTGGAGGGCTTGCCTAGCATGCACTATGACATCTAGCTCTGCAAAACCACAACAAAACCAGAACACCACTTAGATGTACATACACCTAAACTTACTTCATACCTCATACATATAAAACTATAAATGATCATAAATTTTGCCAGGCCTTCCATTTCTTCTATTTCTCCATAAGTTTTTAAAAATGTGCCCATTTTTTAGTTTGTTATTATGGTTTATCCTTACTGAAGAATGATAAAGTATTGAAATTTTCGGTCTTAATGAATTAAGATTTTAAAGGATATTGAATTGAAAATCATGTTGTACATCATTTTTAAAAATTAACTATACTGGTTTTCTTAGTGCCTGTGAATTTTCAACATCTCATGAAACCATACTTTCTTGATATTCTGATATTATTCATGGACTGGTGGTTCATCATTATACTAAGCTATTTTGGAACATATGATTGTAAATGCCTTTTAAATCATGAAATGTTCCAAATCCATGAAAAATTTTCTTAGGTAAGAAAATAAAACATCTGATTTTACATACACAGATCGTAGGTTGATCCTGTTTGATTATTCTTCAATTAAACTCCATTATCTACCATTTTAACACTTACTATGTGAGTATATTTTGAGTTAATAGCTTCAGTGTAAGGTGTAAAAGGCTATTAAGTGGATTTAAACAATCTTGTTTAAAGGAAGAAGGCATGCTTTTATACACCATTAGTTCAAAGGTATTAGTAAAAGTTATGGCTTATTAGGCAATAAAGATGAAAATTGAAGGTGTTCATTTGGACAGGAAAGGTCCAGGGTTGGCATGAAGCCTATGGACAAAATACTGTTCTGAATTAAATTTAAAATTTCTTGTTACTCTGATAACTTCAAGAATAAAATTATGGGGGCTGTAGTGGTGGATTGGTGGTCACGGCGCTTGCCTGGCATGTGCAGGTACACAGGTTCAAACCTTAGCACCCACATACACAACTAAGTGTCAGAGCAATGAAAGCCATGTGAAAATCTCAATAAAAATTTATTCTCTCTCTGTCTAGCTCTCACTGTCCTTCTCTTTTATTAAAATAAATAAAATTATGAAGAACACCATATGCTTTCAGTGGTATCATTGGAGTAGTGTTTAAACAACTGCTGTTACTAAACACGCATATAAAACCGCAGAATCTGAGAGGGTTATCTGAAAAAATACAGACATCCAAAGTTAAATTTGAATTTCATGTAAACAACTAATTTTTTTTTTAAGAATAAGTATGTTGGAGGAATATGGTTACTTGCAGCAGAGCACAATGAAAAATCTCTCCTTGAATGCAGGATACCAACAGGAGAAGTGCCTTTCTGTGAGATGGGTAATTGGCAAAATTTCTCCATAAACTCATTAGTATTCAAGTAAGGAAATTTAGAGATGCAGAGGTGCGTACAAACTGACCAGACAGGAAAATCCAAATAAAAGCTATTCCAGCTACAGCAACCCAGCTGGTGGGCTGTTGAATAGGCCCTGAAGGGAGGAAGCAACTCACATAAATAAAGAATGTCACTTGGAGCAGTGAACTCTGATAGCAGAAGGGCACACGCAGCCTTAGCGGCTGGGCACAGGCTCCATGGACTCAGTGCCTTTAATCAAAAGTCATAGATTGATTTACTGGATCAAAAACAAAATCCAACAATATGCTGCCTACAGGAGACATATCTCACAGTCAAAAATAGATACAGATTGAAGGTGAAATGTTGGCAAAAAGTCTAACAGCCTTGTGGACCAAGAAAACAAGCCAGTGTTGTGAACCTTATATCCAACAAAGTTAATTTTGACCAAAACGTAGTCAGAAAGGACTAAGAAGTTCACTATAACATACTAAAAGGAACAATACACCAAGAAGACATAAAGATAGCAAACATTTATGCTCCCAATTACAACCCTCCCAAATATATGGAAAAAGTACTCAAGGACATTAAACCTCTTATTGATCTCAACACAATAATATTGGAGGACTTTAATACACCACTACCAACAATAGACAGATCATCAAAGCAAAAAATCAACAAAGATATCTTTAACCTAAATAACTCTATAAATCAACTGGACTTAACAGACATTTATAGAATATTCCATCCGAAATCAGCTGAATTTATCTTCTTCTCAGCAGCTCACTGATCCATCTCCAAAATAGACCACATTCTATTTCACAAAGCTAACCTTAACAAATATAAAAAAATTGATATAGTTCCATGTATCCTGTCAGATCACAATGGTATGATCTTAGCAATTCACAGCAAGAAAAACAACAGATATTATTCAAATACCTGGAAATTGAATAATACCCTCTTAAAAGAAGAATGGAAAAAAGAGGTAATAAGAACAGAAATCAAGAAATTCTTGGAAGTGAATGAGAATGTTGAAACAACATATCAAATATTTGGAATAGTATGAAAACATTCTTAAGAGGTAAATTTATAGCATGGAGTGACTTCATCAAAATTCAGGAAAGAGCTCAAATGAGTAGACTTATGCTCCAACTCAAATCCCTAAAAAAAGTGAACAATTCAATCCCAAACCTAATAGAAGACAGGAAATAATTAAAATCAGAGCTGAAACCAATGAAATTGAGAACAACAACAAAAAGTATCAACAAAACAAAGAGTTTGTTCTTTGAAAAAATAAATAAGATCAACAGACCCCTTGCCAACCTCACCAAAAGTTAGAATGAAGTGAAGGAAAAAACAAATTCAAAGATGAAAATGGAGATATTACCACTGACTGAACCAAAATCCAGAAGTTATCAGAACTTATTTTGAAACGATATAATCTTCCAAGTTTGATAATCTGAAAGAAATGGATAAATATCTTGCCACATATGACATTCCAAATTTAACATGGGAAGACATGGAAATTCTAAACCAACTAATCTCAGATAGTGAAATTGAAATAGCAATCAAAGTCCTTCCAAAAAAGTAAAGCCCGGGACCTGATGGATTCTTGGCAGAGATCTTCCAGACCTTTACAGAAGAACTCACACCAATCCTTTGCAAGCTTCTCTATGAAATTGAAAGAGTCTGAACTCTCACAAATACTTTTTATGAAGCAAATATCACCCTGATACCAAAACACAACAAAGACACATCAAGAAAAGAAAACCACAAACCAATTTCTCTGATGAACACAGATTCAAAATCCTTAATAAAATTCTAGCTATCCAGATCCAAAAATACATCAAAAAGATAATACATCATGATCAACACTGAACACCAAAATCACAACTAATCCATTCAATAAATGAACAGAACTAAGCAAATTTATCTATAGAGGAAGTCCAAAAAGCCCATAAATATATGAGAAAATGTTCTACATCACTAGCAATCAGAGAAATGCAAATCAAAACTTCACTAAGATTCCACCTCACTCCTGTCAGAGTATCAAAAATGAAGAATATGAATAATAACAGATGCTGGAGGGGTGGTGGGAAGAAAAGAACACTGTCACACTGTTGGTGGGACTGCAAACTTGCACAGCCACTCTGCAAAGCAGTGTGGAGATTCCTCAAAAAACTAGGATTGGAACCACAATATAACCCAGTAAATAACACTCCTGGGTATTTTCCCCAAAGAGCTAGAATCGGCATACTATAGAGACACAGCTACATCAATGTGTACAGCAGCTTAGTTTATAAAAGCTAAGCTTTGGAATCAACTCAGATGCCCCTCACTGGATGAGTGGATTCAAAAGCTGTGGTACATATATACAATGGAATTCTACTCTGCTATTAGAACGATATCATGGCATTTGCAGCCAAATGGATGGAGATGAAAAAAATTATGCTGAGTGAAATATCCCAAATGCAGAGACTCAAGGGCTAAATGTTTTCTCTTATATGTGGAAGCTAGAATACAATTGGAAACAGATTGAAAGTTGATATGCTAAATAATAACCTGAACATTGGTGAATTTTTATATGAATGGGGGAACCATATCTATGATGTGGGGGGGTGTTTAAAAGACGGGGGTACAGAGAGGAGGCAGGTATTAGGGGGATATCCAAGCAGCTGGAGGGAATGAGTAGGGATCTTATCAGTCCAATTGGGAACCCTTGACGTCCATAAGAAGCCCAACTAACATGGAGCTAAATTTGGGGAAACATGGGATCGGGGAGATCATGAACTGGCATCAGCCTTGACTTGCTTTGTCAATGTCCATGTGTTCATGAATGTGTAAGAATGATCCCCTCCAATATGTAAGACCATGTTAAATAAAGACAAATAAAAAGAACAAATATGTCACACATATTACATAGGATATCTTTACACTTAAAAAAATTCATTGTTCACCTAAAATTTACCACCTGCTACCTGCCTGTTTGTCAGAGGTATCATGGTGCATGTATTTACAGAAATCTTATCTTACTTAATAATGACTCCAAATCACAAGAGTCGCAATATGTGTTCCTCTATTTATATTTACTAGATTCATAATGCTAAACCAGCATCTAAGGAAGGTAATCACAGAAGTGTTGAATGATTAATCTGGATAATTAGCTTAGTTCAATCTTCTTTCAGTATTTTTTCATGTCATCATAAGCACAAGTTGCTCCTTCTTTTTCATTACCTAGCAGTGTTCCATATTTTAATATATTAATTCATTTATCTATTCCCCTTTTTGTGATGTTTTGGGTTTTTCCTAATTTCGTTGTATTATGAATTAGGTTGACTTGAACATTGATTGCTGAAGTCTTGATATAGGCAAATATTTTCCATTTTGACAAGTAAATGTTTGTGAGCAATTTTACTAGGTAATAGAAAAGCTGACTGTTGATTCTTTCTTCATTAACAAAACAGAAATCATTCCCCAAATAACACAGTAGTCTATGCTTACACAGAAAAATGCATGTTTAAATGTCTTTTTACTCCAGTTATCAGTAAATTAGAAAGGATAGAATATTCACTTGAAAAGACTACTTTTAGGGCTCTGTCCCCTTCCCCCACTCTGGGGGAAGTCTGCTCTTTTCCCTATGCTTTACTTTCTATGTTTTCTATAATAAAACTTGTCTCCCCCCCCCAAAAAAAAGAAAGAAAAGACTACTTTTATATTTAAGCAAATGAAATGCAGTGTCTACTGGGGGTGTATTACACAGAGCTTCCTTGACTTTTGACAGGGTTACATCCTGACTGACCCATTGTAAATGGAAATATTTAAGCCAAAATACATCGAAATAACTAACCTACCAAACTTCATAGCTTAGCTTAGTCTACCTTGAA
>PVKS010005615.1:0-20286 GCA_004027875.1 Aplodontia rufa | reverse complement strand
AAAAAAAAAGAAAGAAAAGACTACTTTTATATTTAAGCAAATGAAATGCAGTGTCTACTGGGGGTGTATTACACAGAGCTTCCTTGACTTTTGACAGGGTTACATCCTGACTGACCCATTGTAAATGGAAATATTTAAGCCAAAATACATCGAAATAACTAACCTACCAAACTTCATAGCTTAGCTTAGTCTACCTTGAACATGCTTAAAAACACATGAAGTCAAGCAAAAGCATCTAACACAAAACTTATTTTATAATGTTGCTGAATCTCTCATGCAATTTATGGAAAACTTATATCCAAAAAAAAACAATGCCTACAACACAGTACACTCGAATAGAGCATCAGTTGTTTACCTTTGTGATTACTTGTGGAGCTGCAGCTCACTGCCATCACTCAGCATCATGAGTCTCGTACTGCATTATACTAGTACAGGTGAAGATTAAAATTCAAATTTTGAAATAGGATTTCTACTGAATAAATATCACTTTTGCATCAACAATATTGAAAAATTGTGAACTGAACCATTGTAGGTTTTTGGCTGTATCTATTTTGGGGTACTTGTCCTGATCAGGTGGGATGAGCTTAGATGGTAATGTGGAATTATAATTTCTCCTTCTACCTACCTTCAAAAACAACATTCTTATTTAGCCACTCTTTTTTTTTTTTTAAAGAGAGAGGGACAGTGAGAGAGACAGAGAAAGAGAGAAACAACTTTATTTAGTTTTCACATGACCTTAGTTGCTCCAACACTTAGTTGTGTACGTGGTGCTGGGGTTTGAACCTGGGTCCTCGTGCTTGCCAAGCAAGTGCCGAAACCTCTGAGCCATGGCTCCAGCCCATTTAGCCACTCTTGATGGGTCAAGAGTGTACATGATTTCAGTGGGGCATATTGTTCTGTGAGTTTGTATCTGGATTAACATGAGCCAGAGACTATTTTCTTGGAGATTAGACTTTATGAGGAATATGGTAATGGTATATATTGCCAAGTATCTTGTATATTACCAATATTTATTAATAGATAAATATATCAAAACCACATGTAGGGGCTGGAGTGGTGGCTCAGCAGTTATGGTGCTTGCCTGGCATACATGAGTATGTGGGTTTGAACCCTGGCACCATGTACATAATGAAGTCTCAGAGCAACAAATGTCACATGAAAAACTAAATAAAATTGTTTCCTTTTCTCTCTCTCACCATCCCCCTCTTTAAACAAACAAATAAAAATACATGTAAGTCAAAATTGTAAAGAAACAAAAATGATTACATGACAGAAGAAGCCAGAATATCTTCTTTGTTTAAAAATCTGTTGCATTCTAATTCTGCTGAATATATTCTAACCATTCTATTTCTGTTCATTCTAATTAGAACATGGAGAAGAAAAGAAGAAGGGTGGTAAGACACCCTTAGCCATCTCAGTTATCACATTGACTTTAACAGTATCACAGTAATCATGTTCAAGGAAACCTTATTTTAAGTGATAATGGGCTCAAAGTGTAAGAGTAGTGATACTGGAAACTTGGGAATGACAAAGAGACAGCTTAAAGTTCCTCCTTTAATTATTATATATATCATAAAAAGAAGGACAGGCATAGATGAGATATTATGAGAGAGAGAGATGAAGATATCACATACATAATTTTATTACAGCATATTATATAATTGTTCTATTTTTATATTGTACCTAATATGCAAATTAAACTACCATAGGTCTGTATGTATAGAAAAGCCATATACAGGGTTTGGTACTGTATGTGGTTTCAGGATTCTAATGGAGTTCTTTGAACATATTCCTCAAGGATGAAGGGGGATGAGACTACTGTATATGTAAAAATTCAGTCCTAGAACAGTATTGATTTATTAGAGTAAACCCTATAATTGTAACTGAACATGTTTGTGTTTGTAATAACTAAAGTTTTCAATGTTCTTGTTACAGTTTTCTTTCTAAAATTTATATGTAGATATTTATTTGTATGTTTATAATATGTGATTTTCTGATGGTGCCAAAATATATGTATCCAACCATTCACTTTAAATTTCCAGCAGGGTATTTTTCCACAAATTGCATAAGATATTCAAAACTGTATTATAAAATAGACTTTTATTCATATGATTTTGCATAATTTTAGGCTAATGTAAGTACTCTGATCACATTTAAGTTAATCTGGGCTAGGCTATGATATTCAGTAGGTGAGGTTCATTAATAAATGCATTTTGATTCACTATATTTTTCAAGTCATGATGGGTTTATCAGGATGTAACCTCATTGTAAGTTGAGGAGAATTAGTTTATTGTCTTATATATTAGATTCCTTTCATGGCCAATGTGGAGTGGATGAGATGGAATTGTGGATATTACACACAAACGCTGCCTTTGATATGATCAAGACAAAAGGGGAATGTTTCTGGATTATCATACTTTACTATAAGTACAAAATATTTCAAATGACATATTGTATTGCCAACAGAGAAGTCATCATTAGCTAACATAAAAGTACAATATTTTTATTGTCTATACACATTGGTATGTAATACTACTCAACTGTGCCAACAAATAACAATTTGAACAAAAGAGAGCATGACATATGCCTATTAGCAATACAATCTTATTGAGCCATATAATGCTTTACTAATACACAAAAGTAATATGTTTGTTTTTCAGTGCTTGTTAACAGTTCCTTGATTATCCATGTGTCCAGAAAAAAAATTAATGCTTGAAGCCCTAAACCTGGTGAATATAATGAGTGTGGTTCCCCATGGATCTGAAAAAATTAGATTGTTGGTTGGAGACAGATGCCGCTATAACCATAGGGAATACTTTTGCATCCACATCACAATGTAGCATAAACATCGTTTAGAAGCTTTTATACATATTAATACCATGTTCAGGACAATTATAAGCTGCGGGAAACAAAAAATAAAGATCTAGGAGGAGAATAAAATTATTCAGTATTAAAAGCCCCACTAAAGAAGTAACATTGTTATTCCATAATTAATTTAGTATATGAACTAGAATAAAATCATATATAAACGCACTGAAGCATATTCCACATAGGAAAAGGTGTACAGAGAATATCTCGATCTATTCCTTAATAGATCTACAACCTTAGGTAAGTAACTTAATCCTCAATTGAATCAGTTTCCTATTTTGTTTAATACAAATAATATTGTACCTACTTCAATAGGCTGTCCTGATAATTAAATCTATTAAGGATAAGGCACTAAGAATAGTGCTTGGCATATAGTAAGTTCTATTTAAGTTTATAACTCTATGCTTGTTTTGATACAACACAGAAAATCTGGACATTGAATTCACACTACTAACAATGTATGTGTTTGTACTACTATATTATCAATTCTGATTTATGTATTTCCTTTGTAATATTAACTATATTCCTTTGTGTGATACTTTTTGCATATTAAATTCATTAATTAAAATAATGAAAATGTAAGTCATAAGTGCTATGACTATTACTGTACAATCATTATTAATGCAAAATATAAGCTATTGAGTGTACTAAGAAACTCATTGGAGAATATAGAAAATTGTATAATTAGGAATTGAAGTTCATAAATTTAAAAAAACAGAAACCAAATTATTAATTTTGTAGGAAAAATTACAAAAATAGCAAAGTTAACTGAAATACTAATTCAGTTCAACTGAAAAAGGATGGCAATGTTATCTATCTTCTACCCAACAGGAGAACCATAACCCACATACAGCTATTGAGCACCAAAACTGTGCCATTGTAACAGAGGAACTGCATTTTGTATCTTATTGTATTGTAATTAAAATTTAAATAACTTCATGTGGCTTTCAGGTAGGGACAGCTTTAAAGGAGCAGCAAAGTGAGGCTGATGTCAACCTGGAAGCTGAGAGCTTGTGAGAAAAGCTTGTGGGTCCTTCATTTCTGTAGAAAGGAAATGACTTCTAAGTCTAAGATGGAAAAGGCAAATGAAAACCAAAATGGGAAGAGTTGACGGTTAGGTCATGTTGGGTGTGTTTCAAAGTGGAAAATTTCTATTAATGCTCAGATTCCAGATTCTTTGGGAGAAGAGGAAAAAAAGCAACACATGGAGCAAATGAATTAACCTCTCTGATGCATATTTTCTTCATGTGTGAATGAAAAGCTGCTTGCAAAGACATCATTCCTCTCTGAAAGTCTATTTTACGATTACACATTTTTCTTTTAGACATGTTTTTATTTTTATTCTTTCTGGTTTTGCACAGTTATTTACAGCAGTTGTCTAACATTGTCGAGGTCACACATTCTGTCCTTTGAAAATTCAGTTAGTTTCAGACTGTTGACTAGCTAGCCATATCACAAATATTTTCCATTGCTTATAGAAAAAATCCCAAGCAAAAGTATATTTGTATTGCAGAAGTATATTTCTTCTAAGAAAGTAAAGTGGCAGATCTCTCTAACCATGGCTCATTACTGTAATCTTCACATATGGACAGTATATAAAATAGGTAGAATTATAACATTTCATTGGCTGGATAAACTTGATTTTATCATAAAATGTGTAGTTTTTCATATAAGTATTTACAACCTTGAACTGTACCATGTGTCAGGCTATCTTCAAATAAGATCTTCCCTCGAATACCCCTTTGCCACACATGGTAATTATCTTGATCCTCAGTAGTGCTTTATGTATTAAATCTATGGAAGCACCAGGAAAAAACATGTGTTTCACAGTGAATATTTAGCTAATAAATGAATTTTATTTTTAAGGTGTTTATTTCCTCTGGTTTCTGATTTATAACAAGGATTTACAAATGCTTATTTAATAAAAGGTCCCTGGATCTTAAAAATAATGCCTACAAAATGCATAATAAATATCAAATCTCTTACATAAAAAGTTTAAGTTTTATTTTGTTTAGTTTGACTATATTTTTGTGAGCTTTGTAGAAACTTAAAAGTTGGTCTGGAGTGGTGGCTCAGAGCTAACGTTGCCTGAGTGGTGGCATGGGTAAGGATGTGGGCTCGAACCCCTGCACCACATACACAACTAAGTGTCGGTGCAACAAAAGCCATATGAAAATTTAAAAATAAAAATTGGTACCCTTGTTCTGTCTTTCTGTACCTCTGTCTTTGAAAAAAATATTATTGATTTTTTTGACCACTTCTGTTTTTTGGATAATTTCAGCTCTATTGTTTTTTCTTTAGGATTACTTGGTTTTCTGAGAATTAAAACTTCATTTGGAATCATAATTTCTGTAAGGATTTTAAATACCATATATTGTTCATAGATTTTGTAAGGATTTTAAATACCACATATTATTTATAGTATTATTTTTAAATGATTGCCTTACAATATATATTTGATAATGTGTAGTATCAAGTAAGTGAAATGAATCATTAAAACATAAAAATTTATGCTGTAAAATTTGTCATTTACCACAAATTCATTCCTTTGTCACATAGATCCTTTTCCCTAATATTATTTAATCTTGATAAATGTTGCATTCTCAGTTACACTGCTTATTTCTGAATCAAAAATATTTTAGAGCCTAAGTTACTTTATCTCCTCAATCAGTTCTGACTCCATCCTCTTACATTTATACATTATATTCTGGAATAGTATTTATTACAAAGCAATTGTCTAGACGTGAAAGAAAGGAAAATGTGTGATGCCTTTACGTAACCCTTTAGATTGTTTTAGTATCATCCTTTTATTAATTTCTTAAACTTTATTTATGTCATTTACATGCTATAGATTTCTTCCAAGAACTTTCTCCTGAAAGTGAATACTATAATGTACATTTCATGTACTGACAGTCAATTTGACAAACAATTCTAGAATAACATCTGACCCATCCATGTTTTCTAAAGCTAGAATAAACAATTCAAGGAAAATTGAGGTAACGTTTGTACTCTCAACAATAACTGTCTAATAGAAATAAAGAAAACTATATGAAGACTGTGAAAAGGAGAATAAAAGTCGACTCAGGTGTTATAAGGCAACATGCACAATTCTAGCAAAAGGAAAGACATGCCTTTTCATGCAGAAAAGGGTGTAAGGGAAAGTGGCACTTAAACTTCAAGAAATAAGTAGGATTTCAACACACATAAGAAAGAAATAGACCGAAAAGGTAAGCTGCAGTAAATATCAAGATGTTTCAAAGTATATGTGGAATTTTTTTAAGACATAGATACTGAAGATTTTTTATTTACCACAAAAATATTTCTTAGTTGTTATTAAGAGCTGTAGTTCTCAAACTTCAGCATGTAGCAGAATTACCTGGAAATCATTTTAAAACACAGATTTAAAGCATGGTTTTTATTTTTTCTTTATTATGGGGTTTAGTTGTTGTACAATCATAAATGCTTATAAACTAACAATATGATATCTACTAGATCCAAATCTAGAGTCACCCGCGCATTGCCCACATCCCAGTCTCCTGATTTTTCTATATTTCCTCATATAAGAGCTATAAATGTCCATATATATATATGTGTGTGTGTGTGTGTGTGTGTGTATATACATATATATGTACATATATATATGATTTTGAATTTTCCAGAATTAAATGATTGGATAAGTATTATTTGGCTTCTAAGGGGGATAAAGAGTATGCTACATTACTGATTGTCTCCTTACATCTCTTCCTATGAACCCTGCCGCTACCCTCCCCGCTGCTTCTCCCCCACCTACATATCTGTGGTTCCCCTAGATTATGTACTGTTATGCCTTTGGTGGGTCTAGTACAAGAGCTTGACTACCTTTCTCCTGAGCCTAGGTTTTGTTCCAGCCTCCACAAATGAGAATAAATATTTGTCCCTTGACTATATGGGTTTGGCTAATTTTGCTCAGCATGATTTGATTTCCTCCACTGCTATTCAATTACCTTCAAAGGCAGCAATATCATTGTTTCTAACAGCCAAGAAGAACTCCATATTGTGTGTATGTGTGTGTACACACACACACACACACACACACATATATACCAGACTTTTTGGATCCATTTATCCAGTATGGGGCATCTAGGTTGATTCCATAGTTTAGCTATTGTAAGTTGAGTTGCTATGAACATTGATTTTGCTTTGTCACTGTAATGTGCTCATTCAAACTCTGGGAGAATACCCAGTGGAGGGCTAGCTGGGTCATACAGTTGGATCCATCCCTAATTTTTTGAGGAAACTCCACACTGCTTTCTAGAGTGGCTGTACCAGTCTGCAGTTCCAACAACAGGGTTCTAGAGTTCCTATCTCCCCATAACCTCTCCAGCATTTGTTACTGTTTATATTCTTCATCTTTGCCAATCTGACTGGAGTGAGGTGAAATAATTTTGATTTGCATTTTTCTGATTACTAATGAATTAGAATACGTTCTCATTTATTCATTGGCTTACTTGATTTCCTCTATTGAAAAGTTTCTATTCTGCTCTCCGGTACATTTATTGATTGGATTGTTTGTGTTTTTGATATTAAGTTTTTATAATTCTTCATAAATTTTGTATATTAGTCCTCTGTCATAGGAATCACAGGCCATGTTTATCTCCCATTCTGTAGGTTCTCTCTTGACAGTTTTGACCAAGACCCTCACTGAGCAGCAGCTTTTTAGTTTAATGGCATCCTACTCATTAAATTTTTACTTTAATTCTTTTGCTTTCTTGTTGAGAAACTCTTTGCCCCCTCCCATATGCTGGGGTGTTGGTCCTAATTTACTTCTAACACTTATATGGTAGCTGGTTTAGTTCCTTGATCCATTTGGTTTGATTTTTGTGCAAGGTGAGAGATAAGGATCTAATTTCAACTTCCTGCAAGTGGCTGTCCAGTTTGTCTAGCACCATTTGTTGAATAGGCTTTCCTCCATGTTATATTTTGACCCCCTTTGTCAAAGATCAGAGGTTGAAAGATTTGTGTTTATCTCAGAGTCCTCTATTATAATCAATTGGTATTCCTTCCTATTTTGATTCCAGTATTATGCTGTTTTTGTTACTACAGCTCTATAGTATAATTTTAGATTTAGTATTGCAGAACCACCTGTTTTCATCTTTCTTGTTTAGTAGCATTTTAGCTATTCTGGGTTTCTTGTTGTTCCACATGAATTTGAGAATGTTTTTTTCTATATCTATAAAGAATAATATTGGTATCTTGATGGTGATTGCATTGAATTTGTATAGTGCTTTTGGAAGAATGGCCATTTTAATTATATTAATTCTGCCTAACCAAGAAAATAGAATATCTTTCCATCTTCTAAGGTCCTCTTCAATTTCTTTCTTCAGTGTTTGATAATTTTCATTGTAGAGGTCTTTTACTTCACTTGTTATATTAATTCCTAAGTATTTTATTCTTTTTAAGATATTGTGGATGTAACTGATTTCCTGATTTCTTCTTCTGCCCTATTTTTGTTAGCATATAAGAAAGCTGTTGATTTATGGATGTTAATCTTATAGCTTGCCACTTTACTAAATCTGTTTGTAAGCTCAAGCAGTTTTCTGATGGAGTGTTCTGGATCTTCCAGATATAGGACTATGTCATCAGCAAAAAGGGATAATTTGACGTTTATTCTTCCTCTTCTCATCCCTTTGATTTCCTTCTCTTGCCTGATTCATCTGGGGAAGGCTCTCCAGGATGGCACTGAATAAAAATGATTAGAGCAGGCAACCTTCTCTTGTTCCTGAGTTCAGTGGAAATGTTTTCACTTTTCCCCATTTAGTATTATACTAGCTGATAGTCATATATGACCTTTACATAGTTAAGTTCCTTTGATTCCTATCTTTTCTAGAGTTTTGAGCATAAATGGGTGTTGGATTTTATCGAAGGCCTTTTCCACATCAATTGAGATTATCATATGGTTTTTTACCTTAATTCTGTTTAAATGATGAATCACATTTATTGGTTTCCATATGTTTAACCAGCCTTGCATCCCTGGAATGAAGTCCACTCGATCATGGTGAATTATATTCTTGATGTGTTTTTGAATGTGGTTTGCTAGAACTTTATTGAGGATTTTTGCATCATTGTTCATCAGGGATATGGTCTATAGTTTTCTTTTTTTTTTTATATGTCTTTGTTTGATTTTGGTATCAGAGTTATGATTGCCTCATAAAAAGTTTGGAAGAGTTATCTCCTTTCCAATTTCTCAGAATATCTTAACAAGGAGCAGTATTAGCTCCTCCTCATAGATGTGGTAAAACTCAGCAGGGAATCCATCAGGTTCTAGGCTTTTCTTCTTTGGAAGGCTTTTAATTGCTTATGGATTTCAGTGCTGTTATTGGGCTGTTTAGGCTTTCAATATCATCCTATGTCAATTTGGGGAGGTTTTATGTATATAGAAATTTGTTTATATTTTCCAGATTATCTAATTTAGAGGAGTATCATTTTTCAAAATATGTTGTAATAATTCACTGGATTTCCATGAAGTCAGTCAGTTGTGATCGCTCCCTTTTCATTGGTGATTTTGTTGATCTGCTTCAATTCTTTCTTTCTGTCAATTTTAATTATTTTTTCAAAGAACCAGCTCTTTGTTTCATTGATTCTTTTTATTGTTTTTTTGTTCTTGATTTCATTGATTTCATCTCAGATATTGATTATCTCCTTTTTTCTATTGGCTTTCTGATTAGATTTTTCTTTGTTTTGTAGAGATTGAGGTAGAGCATAAGTGTATTTATTCAAGTTCTCTCCTGATTTTTAATGTAGGCACTCAGTGCTATCAAGTTTCACCTTAAGAATGCCTTCATGCCACCCCAATGGTTTTGATATGTATTATGTTCATTCTCCTTTGCTTCCAGGAATTTATTCATTCCTCATGTCTTCTTGGATCCAGTTTTCATTTAATAGGGTATTAGTCAATCTGCATGTATATGTGTGTTTTCTGTCATGATTTTTGCTGTTAGTTGCTAGGGCTATGTCACAATGATCTGATAAAATACATGGAATAATGTCTACTTTTTTATTTTTGTTGAGGTTTCCTTTTGATCTAAAATATGATCTATTTTGGAGAAGGTCCATGCACTGCTGAGAAGAAGATATACTCAGACACTTTGGTGTGGAATATTCTTGGATATCTGTTAAGTCCAGTTGATTTATGGAGTTGTTTAGGCTGGAGAGGACTATGTTGATATTTGCTTTGATGATATGTCTAATGGTGATAGAGGAGTGTTAAAGTCTTCCAGTATTATTATGTTCATGTCTGCAAGTAGTTTTATGTAATGGAGTAATTTTTGCACATACTTGGGAGCATTGGTGTTTCCAAAGTATATATTAATTATGGTTATATCTTCCTGTTGTATTATTGCCTTTACTAGGTTGAAGAGCCTTTCTTTATATTTTCTGATGAATTATGTTTGAAATTTACTTTGTCAGATGTAAGAATTACAACACCAGTTTGCTTTCTTGGGCCATAGGCCTGGTAGATTTTTTCCATCCTTTCACCTTCAATATGTGGATGTCATTGATTAGAAAATGGGTCTCCTATAAGCAGCATATTGTTGCTTTTTGTTTTTTGATCCAATCTGCTAATCTGTGTCTTTTGATTGGTGTGTTGAGACCATTCACATTCAATGTGAGGATAGTCATGTTGTTGTGGTTAATCATCATGTTTTATTAGTATATTTTATGCTGTCTTTGTTTTCTATTGATAGCATATAGTTCTTTTGAATTTCCTGTTTGTGGGTTTTGAGGATTGTTTATTTGTTCTTCTATCTGGAGTTTATCTTTGAGAATTCTTTGTAATGCTAGTTTTCTGTGCATGAATGCTTCAAGATTGATCTTAACGTGAAATGTTCTTATTTCACTACAAAATTAAAGCTGAGTTTTGCTGGGTATGGTATTCTTTGCTGCAGGTTGTGATTATTAAGACATTGAAAGATCTCCATCCAGGATCTTGTTTCTAAGGTCTGAGCTAAAAAGTCAGATGTGATCCTTATTGGTATTCTCTGAATGGGATTCTGCATTTCTCTTTTGTGGCTTTCATATTCAAAATGATGTATCTCATTGAGTAAAGCACAGTTTCTGATTCAGTTAAGTCTTGAGTTGAGCTGGAGAATTTTTTTTTAACTAGTTCCGGATGATACCAGTGCTTGTAGCTTGGGATCTCTCTTGTAAACCACTGGTATAATGAAAACATTTGTTTTGGCATTTCTTTACTACTCCCTTGTCATGGAATCAAGTAGTGTTACATTTATTTTTTTAAAACAGTTAACATGTAAAGTATATTGAAACACTCTCTTACAGACAAATCTGAATGAAAGCCCTTAGAAATATACAAAACTAGCCCTTTCATTAAGTCAATGATAATAAAAGTAACAATTACTTGAAACTCTAAATCTATTCTCCCTGTATCAGTGAGGATATTTGCAGGAAACACAGTACATGTAGGTGGTTTAAATAAAGAGATTGTATTGAAAAAATACTTAAATCTGGACAGAGATGCTGGACGCCAATGCCACCCCTTTGGTGCCAAGTGGTATGCTGAAGGATGGTTACTAGAGCATAAGTAAAGCTTGAGCCTTGAGATAGAGGCTAGCCAGTGGAGAGAGCTGAGATTTTCTAGCATCAGAGAAGCAATAAAGCAGGGAAAGGTGTGCATTTGCACATCTCAGCTTCTCATTTCTCTATTTCCACCTCCTGCTGGTGCTACCTTCTGCATGAAACCAACCTGAAGTCCGTGTGCAGTGGTGTGCCTGGGTGAGACTGCGAGGGTGTCAATGTTAAGGGATGCAGGACATTTCAAGGAAGGCTGACTATAAGGGAGGGAACTGATTTTACTTTCACTCTTGTTCATTGTGAACCCTGCTCCCAGACTGGTACTAAAGCTATCATCACATCATCGCCTGTCATTTCTTTTCTGTGCCTTGGTATTTGGAGAGCAACTAAATGAGCAGCAAGCAGCATGGAGATGAGATGAGCAGGCTAATTGCTTAAACTAGGGACGCGGAAGTGTTTTTAGAGCCTCTTTATCAGTTGGGCAAAAGTTCAACTACTCTTGATGCAACAGAACCTTTGGCAGAAACTCTCATAACTCAAAAATGCTGTTAAAAGCCTGATGTTTGCTCTGAATATAAGGAGATAAATGATTGTCCAATTCAAGCTGCACAGGGACGATTTGCTCTTTCTTTTTGAGTTGACTTGGAAGGCCCTGAGGCTGTTGTATAAATACCAAGAAGGCAATAAGAGCTTAGTTGTCCCATCATCCAAGAAGAAGCACCCTTTAGAATTGGTTTTAAATACCTAAAGGTAGTTCAGTGTGATAAATACCAGCACTCTTATAATTCTCAGTCGCAAACATGGGATTGCCTTTATTATTTCAACCCTTTTAGGATCTCTTCCTATAGTCTCTCTAGATTTTCTGAAGCAAGAGCAGACGCAGAATTCACTGCTTGGTGATAACAATAAGATGAGGTCTGACATTCAAGATGATAGGAGGATCCCAATTGTCTTCTTAGCCTTAAGTCTTATGACTTTTCCAAATATATTCCCCAGTATCAGACAAATTAAGTTGTTTTTCACCCAAAATGCCAGAGTTTTAACTCGTTCCACATTTTTGTCATGAAATTTCTTTTGCTGAAATTACTTTTTCTAATTTCTGTATCTGCCTGTTGAAATATGTAAAGTTTTATCTCACATACTGATCTTTCCATGAATGCTTCCTTGCAACTCGAGCCTTTAATCTACAGAGCACAATGAGTTACTTTTAAACCACTTTATCCTACCGGGTATTTTACTTAAGAATAACTAAAAATTTTATACCTTGATTTGAAGCACTTTACTGTTAAACCCTTTGAATTATAAAGAAATGTTTGTATGGGCCCTCATCATAGAATAGCTGAATGGCTATAGGCATTTCTGTAAGTTGCTTGATTTAGTCATTTTTATCTCCTCTATACTATGACTTTTCTAATCTAACCTTTAGGTGATATGGTTAAGCTGAAATACATAAAGGATGATGAAAATCAGGGAATTGAAAACAGGCTATAAATTTTAGTTATAATTCCTTTTTATTATTTGTAAGGTTTTTCACATAGTAGGAAATGAAAAAGTTTGCATTATATTGAACTAAATGAGCAGTTTTCAGAAATATATAATGGAATTAAGTACTCTTAATTCCCCTGAGTATAAAATGAGGAGAGAGGAGAAAAATAGCTTGATATATATTTAAACTAGGGCAAAACACATGAGCATGTATGTGCATGAATATATGTATATGAGGCTTGTTTATGAAGTGACATACAAAAATGCTAAGAAATATCAAGGTTTACTAATAAGTGTAAGACTAAAGTGAGGCACTAAGAAGAAAGGTAAGAATCAGGAAGGAAAGTGACATAAAATAAGGTTTGAATTAGATTATAAATATGCCACAAGAGCCTTATCACCTGCAGGAAATAGGCCACAAGATTAGTTCCAAACATTCTAGAATCTGAAATAAAACTTTATTTTAGGCGTATAAACCTCCAAAAATTATCATGGAGTCAAACAAAAGAGAAAAATGACGAATTAATCAGGGGAGCATAACAATTTTTAGAATGAGTCCACCGAAAACATCCATCCTTTGTCCTCTTTTAGAAGATGATGTATCTGAATGCTGTGATTGGTGACATTCTTAGGGTGAATGCTTAATACAATTGGATATTTGCCTCCATCAAAGTGGAGGGCACCATGCCATAGCACAGCTCTGTGAGCCACAGGAGCTCATTATCATTGAAATATGTGACTTTCTCAGAGTGCCTTAATCAAAAGACACACTTTAAAAATGTCCAAGAAAAAAAAAGAGCATGTGTTTTTTTCAGAAAATCCACTAGAAGTTTTGTTGTTTTAGACTGAGCTTTTGATGACTGCTGTCAAGAGGTTAATGTGATAGCAAGTGCCTTTTCTCTGATCTAAGGCCATTTGATTTAATGGTCAGTCGAGCAGGGGCTATGATTGACGGGCTCTGACAGATACCCTGGTTAAAGCCCACTGCATCTCTAATATCAAGTGGGAAGGTTGATATCAATACAAGTAAAGAAATTCTGTAAATACCTGGAAAAATTTACATCAAACTGTTAACAGTATTATATTTGTGTTTGGCGGTATTGGAATGGAATGGGTTAGGGGCTATTTTTATTAATGTGTTTCATAGTTTCAAAACTTTTTATACAATAATGGATTGTTTTATTCTTTGTCTTTACATCGACTAGGGCTGGGGTGGTAGCTCAAGCCTTGGGATCAATCCTTGGTACTGCAAAAAGAAGAAAAAAAGCACTTCTAGAACTCCCCACCAAATTAAAACAAAGAAAAATATAGAAAGTAACTTCGGGGTTCTGAACAGTCAACTCAAATGTCTGATCCAGGGCCACATGTTCTCAGACGTATATGTTAATGGTTCCCAAACACAATTAAAACTCACTCATAGAATACCAAAAGTATTCATTGATGTGTTTTGAAAATGCAACCTTCAAATCATCTTATTAATTAACAATACAAATAATTAGATTGAAACAATGTCTTGAAGTAAAGAATCGTTTTGGACTTTGTTTCACCCATAAGGGTTGGAAATAGGGAGGGCAGCACTTTTTAGGGGCATCTGAAGGTAAATGTATAGGAAGTGGATCCTTGGTCACAACAGATTGAATGGACTATTGATGCTTAATAATCTCAGATTATGGATGTTAAGGTGCTAGAAGATATACTTTTCACATAAGCATCACAGTAATAAAAATGCCAAAAGTTCCTTTATTGAGAGTTACTGCTTCTAACAAGTTTATTTGACATGAAACAATATTTTCTGGCATTCTTATTTACAAAATATAGATTGGTTATTGTTTTAAAATGGATATTTCTCTTTGAAGTCATAGATTTTAGTGTACAGCACCCTTCTTACTTCAGTCAATATATTAAAGATACAGAAAAGTTATTACATCCAAAAATAGAACTCCAGAGCTCTATACCTTCCCAAAACTGCTACATCCCCCAATCAGAATATTTGTTATCTTGGTAAATGGAAATTCTAGCCATTCAATTCTTCAAAACAAAAATGCATGATCCTAAATTTGTCATTCCATCTGCAATATATAGTTCTCCAAAACCATGATAGGTAAAAAACTCAACATGAGGGCATAATATAAAATACAAAACCAGAAATATTAAAAATAGAGACTTTTTAAGGCTAAAAATGGAAGCAAAAATAAAATAGTGAATTAGAAAAATGAAGACCAAAATTTAAGGAAATGGGGGGTAAACTGAAGTTAGAAAACAAACTGTTGGCTAAACTACTGGACCACCGAGCCAAGTGTGCCTCTGCATTTTCTTACCATACTGCTCTCCACACAGGTACCTATTCACACAGATACACCTTTGTTCAGAGCCAGGCCTCTGGAATCAGTAACCCCAGAAACCAAGAAGCAGGTGGAGGCTTGTCTCTGTTGGGGAGGAGTCACTTGGCAAAGTCTTTCCTTTGCTGTGCCCCTCTAGGATATGTCAGATGTAGCTATAGAAAATTAAACTTCTAGGAAGTGATAAAATCAGTCTAGCCCTTTTAGATTTAGTTTGAAATATTTTTATTGTATTCCACTTTCACCTATGTTTTATTCCACTTTTTTAAGTACCAATCTTTTCAGAAAAAGTTTTGAACACTTTGATAATTTTTGAACACTTTGATAATTTTTTTAAATTTTTTATTTTTTGAACAACCATACACATTTTAAACAAAATAATATAAAATGTGTATATATTCTGGATATTGCAATTATCCCCAGGAGTGCCCCCCCCAATTACCCTCCCTTATCCCACCCTTCCCCTTCCCACTATATCTCTAAAAAAAGTATTAGGTTGTAAAATATTACATCTTATCTGGATTTAACACATGCTAATAGACTTTCTCATTGTCCAGGGTCTAGTCCCCACCTCCACAGAGGAGTGGAGACAATCGACCCTTAGACCTCTGGGTTAAGCTGATTTTACTCATCATGATCTCTTCTATATCTATCCATTTACCTTCGAAGGCTGCAATATCATTGTTCCTAATTGCTGTGTAATATTCCATGGTATAAATGTACCACAGTTTTTGGATCCATTCTTCCAGTGAGGGACATCGGGGTTGTTTCCATAGCCTAGCAATAGTAAATTGTGCTGCTATGAACGTAGATATTGCTGTGTCACTATAATGTGCTGATTCTAAGTCCCCTGGAAAGATACCCAGAAGTGGAACAGCAGGGTCATATGGTGGACTCATCCCTAGTTTTTTGAGGATTCTCCATACTGCTTTCCAGAGGGGCTGTACCAGTCTGCAGCTCCACCAACAGTGTGTTAGTGTGCCTATCTCTCCACAGCCCCTCCAGCATCTATTATTGTTTGTTTTCTTCAATTTTTAATAATAGATCTCTGCTTTCATTAAAGTACAATGTTAAAGAGAAGTATTTCTTTCATAGGTGTAAAGTTTAACAAATTTTCACAAACTGAACCCAACCACGTAAACATCATCTAAATAAAGAAGCATGTATTATCAGCAACTCCAAATGTAATAGCTGTTTTAAATGGAAATAAATTAATATCCAACACCAGAGGAAAACTTAAGAGGAGAATGTTTTTTGTTCTTGTTTTGTTTTGTCTTTTTTTTATTTGTTCAAGTTAGTCCTACATTTAGAAGGGAATCATTGCCATACAATCATGAACACATGCATGACAGAGCAAGCCAAAGCTGATGCAATACCATGGTCTCCCCCCATTGGGTTCCCACTGATCCCAGGTTTCTCCCTACTTTACCACTGTATTAATTGGCCTTCTCATGGAAGTCGAAGGTTCCTCACTGGGTTGATAACACCCATACTCCTTCCCACCAGCTGCCTTGATATTGCTCCCATTCCCTCCCTCTCTCCCTGTCGCTCACCTTTTATTCCCCCAGCATCATAGGCAAGGTTCCCCCCTGCTCATGTAAAAATTTGCCCACATTCAAGTTATTATAGCTTAGCCAACTATCAGTCTGTGTCCGATTTTATTCTACCTTCCACATATGAGAGCAAACATTTGGCCCTTGAGTCTATGAATTTGGGGTATTTCACTCAGCATAAATTTTTCCATCTCCATCCATTTGACTGCAAATGCCATTCTATGGTCTCCCCCCATTGGGTTCCCACTGATCCCATGTAGGATCATCATTCTGTCTAATAGTGGAGTAGAATTCCATTGTACATATGTACTGCAGTTTTTGAATCCACTTGTCCAGTAAGGGGCATCTGGGTTGGTTCCATAGTCTAGCTATAGTAAGTTGAGCTGCTAAATCATTGATGAAGCTGTATCTCTGTAATATGCCAATTCTAGCTCTTTTGGGAAAATACCTAGGAGTGGGATAGCTGGCTCATAAGGTGGTTCTAGGCCTAGTTTTTTGAGGGGTTGCCATACTGCTTTCCAGAGTGGTTGTACCAGTTTACAGTTCCACCAAAAATGTGACAGTGTTCCTCTCTTTCCACAGCCCCTCCAGCCTCTATCATTGTTCATATTCTTCATTTTTGGCACTCTGACAGGAGTGAAGTGGAATCTCAGTGAAGTGTTGATTTGCATTTCTCTGATTGCTAGTGATGTACAACATTTTCTCATATGTTTATAGGCTTTTGAACTTCCTCCATTGAGAAGTTTCTATTTAGCTCCCTAGCCCATTTATTGATTGGATTATTTGTAGTTTTGGTGTTCAGTTTTTTTTAGTTCTTTGTATATTCTGGATATTAGCCCTGACAGAGGTGTATCAGGCAAAGATTTTCTCCCATTCTGTAGGTTCTCTCCTGTCACTGTTGACTAATTCTTTATCCATGCAGAAACTTTTTAGTTTAACAGAATCACATTCATTTATTCTTGATTTTAATGCTTGCACTATAGGGGTCTTGTTAAGGAAGGTGGAGCAGAACCCTGTGTCATGTAGTATTGATCCTACTTTTTATTCAAGCAATTGTATAGCTGCTTATCTCTTTCCTTAAATCTTCTTTCAATTCTTTGATTGTATTACTAATCATATTGTTAATACAATTTTTTGGGTTTTCATGTAGGAACCCAGCTATGGAATCCTTGGATGTGGAACTGTGGGGTTGAGGTACAGGATTGTTTCACTTTTTCCTCATTTTCAGTTATAGGGAGTATGACTTGAGGACTGACAGTGAATAATTGTCTTGGGGACTTTGTTGATGGTATTGGAGCTTCATATCTCTTTGCTTAGTTGTGCTGGGGTACAATTTGTGTTGCATAGTTCAATGGCTTGCGCTGCAATCAGTGAAGTATTGTGGACTTTTAGATTTTCCAGTACCTCAGTGGATGGGAGGTAAAAGCCAATAAGTGCAGTCAATGCATATAACAGACAATGTCAACTGTGACTATTTCAGTGTTGATTAGCATCTGTAGGAGGAATTGGATTAGCATCTTTCTTCCATGAGAGCACTCACACTATTGTTTAATTAGCAAGCAAACACCCATTTTCAAGTAAGGCATTCTCTTCATTTTAGCAGGACCTCTATAGGTGAGGGAAGAAAATAGGCTAGAGAGCAAAGGGAATGAGGTAGGAAGGTAGTGCAGAACTTGTGAATTAGGATATAGAGCTGTAGTGTAGTAGAGATGATGTAGGCTATTCTGCTAAGAATAAGGAAATGATAGAAATGGGATGAGAGAGAGGTAAAGACTTTGAGGGAAGATGAGAAAGAATAGAATACAGTTTAAGGACATAGTAAAGGGAAGCAGAGGGTAGTAGAAAGTGGGGATCTCTTCAGCCCTAGGACACTGAGGACTAGTTTGCTTCTCCAGGTTGGACCCCAGTGATACGGCTACTGCAGTCAAACACAAGAAGTCACAGTGATGATAAAAGCCAAATACACAGACACACAAACAAACAAAAATAAATACATCCAGGAACACCAATTTCAATAACACCAACAGAAAAAAATAAAAAAAGAGAAGTTGGGAAGGTTCTGAATTATTACCACAGAGGTCATTATGAACCATGGGGGAATGTGTTCATTGCTGACTTCTAGGTGGAGTCACTTCCCAGTTGAGTTTGTTGGAGGGAATGAGTTTTGGTGATCTCAGATGACAGTGAGATTCCCAGGAGGCCTCCCAGTATTTTTCTCCTGTAGAGGGGTTGCAAACAGTCACCTTTCCTGTTTCCTGTGAGAACAGACTTCAGGGCCACCTGAATCGCACTCTTGGGCAGTTTAGTGTCTGCCTGCCCAAACTCTGTCCCTCTTCAGCCAGGTTCCCAAGAGCCACTTGTAGTCTTGTGGATCCTGATTGCAGCTGTATGGGATTCTTACAGTTCCAAACAGAGTGGCCATCCTGGACTGAGCTCCCCCAGGATCATTTTCACCACCCTACTCTTGGGGTGTCTTGAGGTTCTCAGTGGCCTGAAGAGATGATGTGTGGGGTAGTCACAATCCCAGCAAGGAGAAACAGGTGTGAAAGAGACACCAAACCAGCTAGACCAGTTTGTGGAGGCCTCAAACGCAACCATTAGGGGGTGTGGAAGCCCAGACCCACTTGAGGAGCCCAGGACCTATGAAATCACATCTGTACACAGAAAATGGGGGTCCGAGACTGGAGGAAGGCACTATGTATAAGCTGCCCCTTTTGTTTGTAGATCCCTGAGGCTGACACTAGCCACTGTTTTGACTGAGAGTTTCAGGCAGTGTCTGTTGGACTTGCAGCCTGAGACCACCCTGGCTGAGTAGGTCCTATTTGAGTAAAGTCCTGGTCACAGACTGCTCCCACAGTTCGGGCATGAAAAGGAGGTGGGCAGGAAGCCTCCAAATATGAGTTGCAAGACTAGAAGAGAGGGTCCACCAGTCCCACCCAGTCCCCAGGACAGACAGTCAAAACACTGAGGATTTGGAGTCATTCCTCAGACTGAGCTCCCTAATCTGCACTGTACCTGGTGGTTTGGGTTTCACTTTTGAGGAAGTAGTTTCCCATACCACCCTCTGGGAGGTTTCAGTATGGCAGTACCGCCTGCTTCTTCCTGCAATCAGATTTAGGGTATCTAATTCATGTTATTAACGCAGACCCAGGGCTGCTTCTGCTGCCACTGCAGTGTGAGAGCACAGGGGTTCAGCACCCGGGTTCTGCAGAGCGCTCACTGCTATGTCTGAGTTAAATTAATTATAGGCTGGTTCCTCCTCTCAATCAGATTTAGGGTATCTAATTCATGTTATTAACGCAGACCCAGGGCTGCTTCTGCTGCCACTGCAGTGTGAGAGCACAGGGGTTCAGCACCCGGGTTCTGCAGAGCGCTCACTGCTATGTCTGAGTTAAATTAATTATAGGCTGGTTCCTCCTCTCCAGGCTAATTCCCCGCCTGCCAGCTGGGTAGAGGGGGTGGGGGTTGGGGTT
>PVKS010005614.1:71649-83961 GCA_004027875.1 Aplodontia rufa | reverse complement strand
GTACTATTCACAGTCACCAAGAGAATGGGATCAACCTAGGTCCACTGATGAACGAAGGGATAAAGAAAATGTGGTATATGTATAAAAGAGAATATTATTCAGCCTTTAAAAAGAATGAAATGCCGCCGTTCCCAGTAAAATGGATGGAATTGGAGCATATTAGCTTAAGTGAAAAAAGTCAGGCTTAGAAGGGCAAATATCACATACTCTCACAAGTCGACGTTTAAAAGTTGATCTCTTAAAAGTAGTGAATAAAATAGTGGCTACTAAAGTGTGTGGGGAATGGAGGACAATGAGGGGATGGATAACAGCTGTGGAGTACAACTGGATCAGGGAACTAAAGGTGACAATAACAGATTGTGCTTTTCAGCATAGCTAGGAAAGGGGATTTTGAATGTTCCCAACCCAAAGAAGTAATAAACGTCTAAAGCGATTGTTATACCAGTTACCCTGATCTGATCATTAACAGTGAATATGTGCATGGAAATTTCAGAGTTTACTTCCACAAACATGTACAATTATTATGTGACAATTAAAATGTTTAATTTTTTTTCAAATATTGGCTACTTGAGTTACCTATGCCTGTAATCACCTTAAAATTTTATTAGCTAATGTCCCAATGGATAAAGGCTCATTTTTCCTTTATCTTTGGGTTTAACCTTCCCTGGTGCATCATTCATTGGGCATCTAACCCATCATTAAACGCACGCACGCAATGCTCATGGGTCAACGGTGTAAAATTAGGAGCTGCCTTCTGTCCTTCCCTCCTCTCCCTGGAACCTGTTAGATAGCTAATATTGTTTTTACAGAACTATCAAAACAGCTTTTTATAAGCAATACTTTCTAAATTAATATTTTATAATGAAGTATTTATTAGGATTAAACAAAAGATGAACTACGAAGTTCAACTTTCAGTTTTATATTTGCAAGTTCATTCAACTAGGAAATGCCATGAAAATGGAGACAAGGCTGGGAACAAGGACATGATCCATGGCCAACGAGGGGAAGGAATCAGATGTAAAAGAGCAGATGTCAAAGATAGCAAGGAGGGAACTGTACCTAAAAAAATAAATAACTACCTTGGGGCCAACGCTCCCCTGAGGCCCTTAGAAGCACGGAGGTCAAGTGAAACATCCAGCCTAGAAGAAGCCCCTCGGGCGAGAGAGGACTTTCCTACTCGTGGCTGCTGCGAGAAGGCAGAACGTGCCCTCCGGGTGCTGATTATTCCTAAGAAGTTATTCTTAGAGCGAAAATACGTAAGAACTTTTGGTAGCAACTAATGGGCACACATAATGACAATCACCACTCACTCATCCAAGTGGCCCCAGGAACAGGAATGAGAGAGCCCACTGAGTCATGGCTATGAGTATGCCTAGAAGATGGTAATGGGGGAAGGGAAGCAGGAGGAAGATGGAGCAGGACGAGTGCCTCTTCCATCAGCCCAGGAGGAAGGGCCACCACTTATGGAGAGCAAAGTTTGTCATACACGGAAGAGAGCCGTGTGCATACCAGTAGCAAGGGTCTCCCGAGGAATTTCTTAGAGCAAAGAAACTGCTAACTCATAATAATTCAGGTTTGCACAGGATAAAGAGCTCCTCCTTCACGGCTCATGAACCTCTTAGGTCAAAGTGTCACCCTTCCCTAGAAGTCAAGTCGAGCCCCCCAAGAAGAGGTCCTGGGACCTGCCCAGGCAACAGACCCTGCACCACGCTGGCCACCTAATGTAGGCCAGGAGGAAGGTGCTGAGGAGGGAACCTCAGACTTGATTCATTCAGGGAGGAAAACCTGAACAAGTTCACTTAAAAACAGTACAATGTCATCCTTTCATCCAAACCACAACATGCAGCCATGTGTATTTCATCTTTGGAACAGGTGGTTTAATATGCAAATAAAGTAAGAAGTGTCAGAGCCGTATCCTAGCAGTAGCTACTTTGCAAACGTTACCATGGCACCGATTCAACAGTGTTCTTAGAGGCAGCCACACCTCAGCAAGGTCTTTTTAACTCAGGACAGCAAAGTTCAGAAGAACTATTATACACAACCTGCAAAAAGAGTCCTGAATCCATACAGGAGGTGAATCTTTATAGCACAATTGGCCTCTGACGCTACTTGAAGCTACATGGGACTTAAAGGAGGAAAAAAGAAAATGGACCATCTCCTATAACACCTGGAATGTGATCCAAGCCTGGAGACAAAATGAGGGTAATTATAACTGCTCACATTTGTTTTTAGCTGCTAACAGATTGCGCTCAGATTGTGAAGGGCAAACTTCATTCTCCAATTACTCCAGTGCGAACAGCGCTTTGACAGAACTCACTAAATCCTAGCTGGGTGAAATGAGAGCAGACTGTCCTCACGGGTGGCTCATTTAAGTTAAACTAAGGAAGGGCTGTCCTCCCATGCCCCAGCACGGGGCCACATAGCTGGGTGTGAGAGAGCGCGCCCTCCAGCAGCCTGGGCTCTAACAGGTCTCTAGCTCTCACTGCCCACAGATCTGCTCTACAGAGGGCAGCGACATGCAATTTCCAAAAACAGACAAAACAGAAGGTGAAGGACGAGGTAGAAGGGACACAGGCTGCCAGAACAAGAGTCCTAAGGCACCTGGCTTGAGAACCAGTCAGAGTCACTAAGGTAGGTCCTGGGCTACACAGGGCACGTTCCCTCCTGGTTAGGAGAGAATGAAAGGGCAGCTATCAAAAGTTAACAATAAAGATAGTCTGTGATCAATGACACATTATATAATAAACCACGAATTCTATAAGAGCTCAAGGGGCTGGGAATTCTTTTCTGCTTCCTCCTTAGAAAAGGGGGATCAAAGATCAAGCCTAGGAAGTAACGCTAGAAAAAGCGACAACTTCTCAAAGGGAACCACAGTCAGTTGACACTGAACAGCCATCAACAAGAATGAGACTCCAGAGCTCCCCTCCATTAAATATCAAAGCCACTGCTCCCCACGATCTCCTTAAAACAGTAACCATATGTCTTTTGCCTAAAAGAGACACCAGAGGTTAAGAAAAGTGCATTCATGAAAGCTATCAGGAGTTTCCATTTTGCTGCCTTGATCTTCGAAGACACAAAAACCTTTGCTTTCCTAAAGGGTAATTATGAGACCATTACATATAGTTAAATGACACACATATGCCAGCTTAAAATACAATAATTAAAGCAGAAAAGGGATTCTTGGTGCTGCTGCCATAACATTTTACAGAGCAGTCTGTAAATTTTCTGTGGATGGGTTGGAACTGTTATCTCAGAGGTAAGCTGCATGTCGGGTGTGCCACCCAGTGGCTGACCACAGTGAAGGCGTAATATTCAAAAAAGTGAGAATTTAGGCTTGCTTTCAACAAGTGTTTTTTGGTTTTGGTTTTTGTTTTGTTTTCAATCTGGTCTTTGTTTCAACCCCTAGATTTGTATATGGTGCTGGGGTTTGAACCCAGGTCCTCCTGCATGCCAGGTAAGTGTTCCAACCGCTGAGCCACCGCTCCAGCCCATCAGCAAGTTTTGTTAACCAGAGAGATGCAATCTGATGAGCAGGGCAGAAAAGGGATCCACGGAGAAAACAACACTCAGGATCAAGCAGGAAAGAGTGTTAGGTTCCAATAGATCTGTCCACACCAGGGACGAAATCCAGTTTTCTGGAGGAAAAGCTGTTATAAGGACCCGGAAGCCCCAAGGGCAGGAATTCAATTGCGTCAGGAAAATACAGTACTGAGGAGGAAATGGAAGCACGTGTCCAACCCTGTGGACTAAGCTGACAAGGCAGAGGTTAGGAGAAATCTGAATCTGGTGGGCATGTGGTTCCAGAGCCACTGTGGGGCTATTAGCCGTCAGGAAACTGGTGACATGATGAAAGCCATATTTCACCCACAGCTGGATCAAGTCTCTTAAAATATTTTCTGCCCCGATAGGATCAGCATAGGAACTCTGTATCTTTCAGCCTATCAAACACAAGCTGCAACAAATACAGCAGTGACACAGCTGATCTGGGCTGACCTAAGAGCTTCCATTCGGGAAGCCACAATACGTATTTGAGATGTGTCAAATTAGGCCTTGACAAGTGAAAATATATTCTGCAGCAATGGTTTACCTCATTCGTGTTTTCTGCTTCATCTGTTCTGCTGTCCTGACAAAGTTAAATGAAACCATAAATATCTGAAAAATGGAGAATACTTAATTGTGTTTTGATGGGGAAGACTTTTCTAAATATAATAGGAAGAAATAAATTGTAAGGTAAGACTGAGCCACATAAAAGTATAAAATTTGGTCCATAAACCAGGTAAAATATTTGCAAAGAATGACATAATATTTGTGATGCATAAAGAAATTTTGCAAATCAATAACACTTCAAACAAAAAAATAGGTAAGGGATCAAGAATATTTCACAGAAGGATAAACACTAGACCAATAAGCTATGAACTACATTCAAGCTCACTAGGAATAGAAAAAGGTATACATTGTACCATGAGAAAGATACCAGTGTTCACTTCTCAGACCGGCAAATGGGAAGACAAACATCACTGGGAACGAATCTGATAAGATGAGTACACTTTCCTAGGAAAGCTGGACAAAGTTTGACCAAATACTATGACTTAATAGTAATGTACACACAAGAATCAGAGATATAAACAACTTGTTTAAGAAAGTCATCCGTGTCATTTATAATAATTAAAAGATGCAAGAACCTGAATGTTATAAAATACTAATTAGCCACCAATATTGTGTCTTCAAAGACTGAGAAAACACTATGACACAATACTAAGTGGAAAAGCAGTACATAAAACATAATTGCTTATGCATAGCCTTGCACATGCTAGGTCAAACATTCATACACACACACACACACATAACTGGTGGGAATAGACTAGTTATCAGCAATTGGAACATAAAATGATATAAACTCATGATATATATATCATATATATATATATGTATATATATCAGTATTTTTTTAAAAATTGTACTATAATACACTAAGCAATTGCTTGGGGAATGTTGATTACTGAAGGAAAAATTCATTACTTACATATCTTAACATTTAATGTACCCCAAAACTATTCATTTGAAATATTCTAAACAACACATTTTCCTTCCATAATAGTAATTTTTCAAAAATCCTCTAACAAGACCCACTCACCAGAAATAAGACCCTCAAATCTCAATGAATTGTCATAACCCAAAGAATACACAAATGGCACTTCCTTTTTTATTATCATTTCTTTTTATTGGTGCATTATAATTACATATAACAGTGGGATTTGTTGTTATATGTTCATACATGCACACAATATAACAGTATTATTTGGTCAATTTCATTCTCCGGCATAAGCAAGAATTTTTTTTTCATTAGTGGGGATTGAACCTAGGGCCTTATACATGCTAGGTCAGTGTGCTGCCACCAGGTCACATCCCCCACTAGCGGCGCTTCTACAAGAAGTCTCTACCATTAAGCAAAATGGACTCTATGGTCCAATTCTTTAAAAGATAATATCCCCAAAGTATCACTAATGGTGTGAAGAAATAGGTCATTTCAAACGCAAGCACATTCATATACTCTGCACATACATTGAACACTATCGCATTCAGAGAAGCAACAAAGGAAGAAATCATGAACAAAGTGTAAAACCCCTGCTTATTTCTTTGAACTTTCATAAATGGGAATCATTTAGATGACCTGAGATTTGTACAACTACTATGTGATGGGAACACAGTGAAGCATTTTATGTGTATTTTATGACTCAGTCCCCGAGACAACCTTATGAGGTAGGTATTATTGTAGTCTTCACTTTAAAGACAAGGCAGCTGTGGCTCCCAGATGTGAAATAGCTTACAAAAAGCCACTGAGCTGGTAAGTGGCTGAGCCCAGCCTGGGAACAAGGCAGTCTGTTTCCAGAACAAGCACTGGTAGCCCATTTGCTCTACTGAGTTGGAATCTATGCAGCAGGTAAAGTAGTATTCTGCATTTCTCTTTTGTCTCCTCCCTATTCTCCTAGAACCTCAATAAAGAAAAATGTAATCTATTCATATACGTCACTATCCTTTAGAGTCAAAGATGCTACTATAGTTATTATGCTACTTCCTTTAAAGAAAGCTATGGCTTAATAAGTTCATGCATGTCCTGCTGTTTTTCCTGCAATGATTTTACACATAGTTTCTCTTCCCTGTTTAGGTTTGTAGCTAGAAGACAAAACTAGCAATGGAGCCCCTATACGAGGAATACCTAGCACATGGTGGAACAATAGTCAAACCTTATTACTGGCTAAACTTCTCTCTAGATTGCACTAACTGTCCTTACCATATTCGGACAGGTGAGGAAGCAAGAGTTCCCTACACAGAATTTCATCAGATTTTTGGATTCCCTTATGGGCCAACGCATCCTCAAACCAAACACCTCATATTTTATGAACTAAAAGCTTCTTCTGGTAGTCTAGTGCAAAAGGGCCATGCTAGTAACTGCACGGGGAGTCACACGCACCCGGAGTCCATGCTGTTTGAGATGAATGGTTATCTCGACTCGGCTGTTTACAACAATAGCGGCATCAGGCACATCATTCTGTACTCCAGCAATTCCCCTTGCAACGAAGCCAACCACTGCTGCATCAGCAAGATGTACAACTTCCTGACCATGTACCCAGACATCACCCTCAGTATTTACTTTTCTCAGCTCTATCATACTGAGAGTGACTTTCCTGCCTCGGCATGGAACAGGGAAGCTCTCCGGAGCCTGGCCAGTTTATGGCCCCAGGTCACTTTGAGCCCAATAAGTGGTGGCATTTGGCACTCTCTTCTCGACAACTTTGTCAGTGGTATCTCAGGACCAGCTGTTTTCCATCCCATTTTAACCGGGAGAGCACTGGCTGACAGGCACAATGCCTATGAAATCAACACCATAACAGGAGTGAAACCCTACTTCACTGATGTTCTTCCCCAGAAAAAAGAGAATCAGAACACAAAAGCTCAGACAACTTTAGAGAGCTACCCGTTAAACCATGGCTCGTCTGGACAGTCTTGTCCAGGGACAAGTAGACAACCGCAGCCCAATCTGACTCCAGACCCCAGGAGTCCTGTTGTTTTTGTGCTGGTGCCTTACAGAGACCTCCCACCAATCCATGTGGGTCAGAACCCACACAAACCTACAAATGTGGTAAGGCACTTGAATATTGTCTCAAATGTCACTCCAGGAAACCAAAGACTTCAGACAGACCAAGGGAAACAGTAGAAATCAGAATGGTATGCAAGTAGCAAAAAGGCAGATGAAAAATAAATGTACCTTTTATGAATGCATGAAGCCCATTGCCAGGGGACTTTGTAGCTAGGCAACAAAAAAACTGAAAATCTCAGCTCTGCAAAGGTGGAGATAAACCGATGCAACAGAAGCAAAACTGAATTATTTCCATATAACTATTATAAAGTCACGCTATTTTTTAAACATAATCTAAATTATTTTCATAAGCAACTTGCTCTCTCTCCTTTATTTTGAACGTGATAGCAATAAAATGGGGCTATTAACACCTTGCTAATAGTTTGGTGCAGCAAAGGAATGTGTTTAATCTACCCACACCAACTTTCCAATAAAAAAAATGGACTAAAGAGCTTCCTAAATGGTTTCAGCATAAAAATTTACTGTAAAATTTCAAAACAGCCTGTAGTTACAGACTTAAGTGCTATCTGGAAAAAAAAAGAAATCAGTGATTGTCCATTAATTGTTAATTGTGGACAGAAGATTTTACGTGGTCCATTTTTGCCAAAGTAATTCAAAACAGTTTTGTGTAAGAAAAAAATGTCTTCTGATAATTTATTACATATAACTACAATTAATGATTGATCTTTGAAAACTAGCCACCTGCTCACTTTGAGCCTTCCCAGCTTAGAACTCTCCCTCCTGAGCAGATGATAGGGGGGAGATGATACATGAGAATCTCTAAAGCTCCTTCCATCGCAGATCATATAAAACCTAATTCACTCTCCCTGGCACCCAAGGCTCCGTGTTGCCGTGACTCATCAGTAAGATTTTGAGTTCCTGCAGGATAAGCTCTCTTTCTCTCCTCTCTTTAGATTCTGCCTTAGGATCTAGCACAATATCCAGGCTGAATGTAGATAGCAAGGTTGAGCCTACATCCCATCTCAGTAAATTCACTAATCTCCACTCGCCAACATCCTTCACTCAGCTTGCTCACCCATCCTCCAAGGGACACCTCTCTTTTTGTTAGCATCCATTTCCCCCTCTAATATAGATCCCCAATACATAATTTGTATGTACTGACTTCCTCTTTTTTTTTGACCCATTTCTCTTTACCAGTGCATATCTGCAATTTCTCTTAAAATCTAATTCAAAACATACTTCCTTTAGGAATCACTTATTGACTAATCCTCTGAGCCACTTAAATGAAACCACTTTGCTTATACTTAATTCACATTTTCTGTGTCTCTTCCTTTTTGGAAATATGTAAAGACGAATTATAAGAAAATATACATTCATTTGTAACTTACCTATAAAGTACATACACACACACACACACACACACAATTGGTAAGCTAGTAAGATATTTTGCTATTACATTAAAACACATGACAGTCCATGAAGAAGGGGGAAGAGGAGGAAAAGAAGGAGGAGAGGAAGAAGAGAAAAATGCTTTAGGAATAGAAATTAGTATCATAATTAAAATAAACATGAATAAAATTATTAAAAAGAAATTTCTCTTGTTAGCCTGAAAATTTTTATAGCATTATTGGAATACAATTTTATTATGGTTATATAATGATTATTATTTAAACAGGTACTCCTGAAATTTATGATTAGTTCATGGACTCGTATTTCCATGATTCGGAATGTTATGTTTAAAAAAAAAAAGACCCCAAGATGACAAATTTCTGATCATTATAAAATAGATGTGAGGGCTTGGTATGTAGCTAACTCAACAGTATGCACAAGGCCCTAAGTTCAGTCCCAACATCGTGCACGCACACACAAAGATCCAATTTGTCAGCATGAAATCTATCTCCAAAATGGTCAGGTAGACCACAACATCACAAAGGATCCATGGTCTAAAATCTATGATGAACTTATACTTCAAATATCAGCGGTATTTAACAAAAGGAGAAATGTTGCCAGAACTACAGGAAAGAAAAATGTCTCTGGTAGTCGAACTTTTCCCCTGGCTAGATAGGACTGGGGCTAGGGAAAAGAATGTTACTGACAGTCACAAGTCCAAGACAAGACACTCAAGTCTTAGATAAGAGACTGTTTCAAGAGAGCACAAAGATAAATGGCCCAAGGCCAGGAATCTCTTTAGCCTCATCTTTGAAACAGGAGAGAGCAGTTAGTTCATCTTTAAGGTTCTTTTCGGCCCCATCTTGCTGTATGAAGCCACACAGCCAAGCAACCTTTCCACAGAGTGAGACAGTGCTGCGCAGTGATCGGTGCTCCTCGCTCGCCTCCTGAGGGGTTCTTATCATGGTGGGCAGGCGCAAAGATTGAGAGAGAGAAGGTGAGATGTTCCACCCTCTTCAGTAAACTGGCAATGGTGATACTGAAGAATATCACTGCTGCCACATATATGGAAACTCCAAATTAAAAAAAAAAATAGAAGCCAATGAGTTAAAAAGCAGATAGTAATAAAGAGATCTGAAAAAAAAAACATGTAGGGATATATCCCAAGAGCGGGTGGCATTACCTTGGTGAATCTCAGTTTTGTGCGTTTGACTACCTAGTCGGTACAAGAAGGATGGATTTATTAATCAGGGGCAGACTTGGATTAACAAAGCTGCCAATATAGACCTGTAAAGGCAGAAAGCTAATGTATTGATTTCCAGTGAGGCTTACAACTGGACACGCGAGGAAATATTCGAGTTATCCAGCCTATATTGCATAGATAAGCTACCTGAGAAGCCAAATTATAATAAAAAGGTTGCTCTGTGGGCTAGAGGAGTTCTTCATATGATTCGAATACTATCAGATTCTGAATTTGTAGTAGAGATACTTGGAAAGAAACAGTGGGATATGTACAAGGGTGTCTGTCCCCTGGATGGTACTGTGGTAGGTCTGTGCTGTAAGAGACAACACAAACCTCTAACACTAACTCCTTTTGTGACTGATAGCTTCAATTTTCTTGGGGGTTGCTGGGGACTGAACCCAGGCCCTCATGCATACTAAGTACACACTTTACCATTGAGCTGCAACCCCAGCCCAATTTTCTGTAGATTTTAACAGGTTTTGTCAAGCTCCAATCTAATCTTGCTGACTTGACTGGAGAGCAGAACCTACTTGTTTAAACAGTCATTACTTGTCTTTTTTGATTCATAATGAACACAATCCAAAAAGCTTCACTCTCAGGAATTCTATTCATCTCATTTCCTAGGGTTTTAAGAGAAGCTATATGGTACCTATTCTCATTGGAAATCAGATTCTTCTATTTAGTGAGAGCTAGAGAGCTATACTAGTAAGATACTTGTAAGTACTCACATATTATAACTCATTTAACCCTCCCAATAATTCTATGAGGCAGGTATTATTATAACACCTATTCTACAAATGAGGAAACCATGGCACGATTAGGCACTTAAGTTATTGCCCAAGTAGGAAAGGCTGAGCTGATGGTCAAAGCCAGAGGTCTAACTGCAGAATCCATTCCACTCATCATGACGCTTTAATACCCACCCACACAATAATGCAAACTCCCTAGAAATCCAAGGAAAAAAATCAATATCTCTTTAGCATGTGTCCGGTGGCTTTTTGTAACTGCTCAAACCATGCTACCAACTGAATCTCCCACGCTAAGGGAGCCAGGTGGGATGGGGAAGCAAAGGTGGAGAACTTGGGTAGACTCTAGATCCCAGAGCTTTGGCCCTCAAACACCTCTACTCCCTCTCTGCCAGTCCCACATACCAAACATAAATGTTGGAATTATTTTACTTTGGATATTCCTGTCTCTCAGGGATGTACCAAATAGGGGACCTGAGGCAACAGAATATTGCTTTATTGTTCCACGCAGTTGAATTAAGTGGACTTGGTTCCTCAATAAATAAATAAATAAAAGGCAATTACCAAACGATCCAGCAGTACCACTTCTGGGTATATACATGAAAGAATTGAAAGCAGAGTCTCACCATGTTTACAGCAGCATTATTCACAATAACCAAAAGCTGGAAGTAAACCAAGTGGCCAAGTGTCCTGGACACATGAATGGATAAAGAAAGTATGGTATATACATGCAATGGAATATTTTTTTTTCTTGTTAGTAAACCCAACTTTATTCTGAACCAAATTCTCCTCTTTTTTTTCCCACATTTATTAGAAGTATATTGCGATACAGGATACAGATGAGGGGGAAACATTGTCAAAACTGTAGCAATCAATGTGTAAACTTTGATAACCAGGGGTAATGCTAACACATAGATAAGCTACTATGGGTTTCATCTACATGCAATGGATTATTATTTGCCTTCCAAAGGAAGGAAATTCTGAAATGTGTTACGACATGGATGAACCTTTAGGACATCATGCTAAGTGAAATAAGTCAGTGATAAAAGATAAATACTGCCTGATTCCACTTACAGGAGGCACCTAAGGAAGTCAGAGTCATAGATACACAGTAAAATGATGGTTGCCAGGAGCTGGGGAGAGGGAGAAATAGGGAATTACTGTTTAATGGATACAGAGTTTCAGTTTTGTGAGATAAAAAATTCTGGAGATGGATGTGGTAATGGTTGTACAACAATGTGAATGTGCTTAATACCACTGAATTGTACACTCAAAAATGATTCAGATGGAAATGTTTGTTATATGTATTTACCATAATTTTTTAAAAATTACATGTAATTGCTAAATGACACCTCCTCATTTCTCTATACCAAAAAAAGTGACATTTTTTGTAGTAGGAAAAGATGTAACTTAGGAAATAGGCTCTATGACCACTCATGGTAGGGAAAGTTCTTGGAAATACCTGATAACAGGGCTGGAGCGGTGGCTCAGCGGTCACGGCGCTTGCCTGGCATGCGCAAGAATACGAGTTCAAACCCCAGCACCATGTACACAACGAAATCTTGGAGCAACGAAAGCCATGCGAAAAACTAAATAAATTTGATTCTCTTTCTCTTCTCTCTCTCACTGTCCCTCTATCTTTTTAAAAGAAAAAGAAAGAAATACCTGATGACAAATATTTAAAAAGCATCATAGCATCATCATAAGTTTTTTAGGTTGATACTTTATAGTCCCATTTTAAACTATTGTGTGGATGTATTTATACCGTTGGTGCTTAATTATATCTTCATTTTAGAAAAACAGTAAGTACTACAGTTGGGAATATGAAAAAGACC
>PVKS010005614.1:0-71549 GCA_004027875.1 Aplodontia rufa | reverse complement strand
AGATAATTTTATAGGCACATTCTACAACTTTCAAAGAAAAAACAGAATGGTTGTTTTCTATCATTCAAACTATTTCAGTGCTTTGGAAAAAAGCTGGAAATCCGTTAAATTCACCTCCAAGAATAGGCTAACATTAACCTAACCTTGATGAACTAGATAAAGATATCACACCAAAAAAACCATGGACAAATCTTACTTAAAAATATAGATCTGAAAACATGTAAATAAAATACAAAAGAACTGAATTCAGCAAGTTATTGAAATGGTAAGCATTTTATAACCATATGGAATTTAGTCTAAAAATATGGGAATGTTGCAGTGCAGAAAAGTATGTAAATAAATTTCATCACATTCACAAACTAAAAGATTAAAAATTAGATTTCCCCCCAAAAAATACTGGATAATTTCAACAGTCATTCCTAAAGATGATTACAACAGTAAATACAACATCAACTGGTGAAATACCAGATACTTTCACTAAAATAGGAACAAAGCAGAGAGGCCTATTATCACCCAATTTTCCAACACTTTTCAAAATTCTACCTAATGCAATAATATAAGAAAAATAAATAAATGACACGAGTATGGAGAAATCAGATGGATTATCAGTATTCAGTCCCCCTCCCCGCCCCCAACCACGCACACACGCGCGCACACACACACACACACACACACACACTGGTGCTCGCCTGTAATCCCCATTCAGGAAGCTGAGTCAGGAGAACCACAAAATCAAGCCTAGCCTTAGCAACTTGGTGAGATCCTCAAAATAAAAATAAGAAGGTATAGGGATGCAGCTCAGAGAGAGGGAACCCCTGGGTTCAATTCCCAGAACAACATACACAAAAGAATTCTTGTCCCGAACATCATGATTGTATACTGTGACACGGGATGCCAACTTCAACCAACTGCTAACATTAAGGACTGTTCTGAAATCCACAGTTTCCCTTTACATCATATAAGCAGTTAAAAGAGTAAGTGGAACACAGGTCACACTCACCTCAGTGTTTTAAAAAACAGGGTTATTCTTTCTTTTGGCATTAAACTTTTTTCCTAAGAGCAAAACTTTTTTAGCTCTCTGAAGTGCTCATAAACAAAGTTCTCATAGGCAAACAGTTCACCCACCTACTCTACTCAGTGTGCAATCCGGAAGTGGAAAGCTGGAACCAGTCACAAAGAAAACGCGTGGCACTTGATGGTTCCAGCACAGCACTAGGGAATTTGAATATTAGTAGCAGTATGAAACCATAAGACCGAACATGGGTAACATACTACAAATCTTTTTATGCTGTACTGAATATAAAATAAATTATTAAAATCTGTTTGAATGGTAATAATTATAGGGTTAGAAAACCATATTACTAAACTACACCATTATCAGAACTGAAATTCATGTATTTATATCATAATACAAGTTGACATGTTTAGAGTTCACTTCCATTTCAAATAATAAAAACAATCGTGCCGTGCTTCAGGATCCAGCACTTTGACCTGTTTTAAAAGTATTTAGTGGCAAGTTTGGGGAAAAGAAGCACATATAAGGTAGAATATTTGGTTTAAAATATCTGAAAAGACCTATTATAGGATAGTTTTATTAAAGTCCCTTCTAACTAAAGAGATCCATGACTCTGCATCATCACAGAAATAGGGAGATACACAGGCAACACTAACCCTGAGAAAATTCAGATTCAGTCTTCTTTTAATAACAAACCAGGGTATTTGCACAATAAATAATATATCTTGAAATCTTATGGATCCTTTACATCAGGGGAAAGCACTCATTTGAAAAATTAAAATGAGAATAAAATTGCCCACAATAAATTAAGTACCATTGTAAACATTAAAAATTTAGAATTTGCAAAAAGAATAAGGTGTTTTCTAATTAAAAGATAATTGAGGACAGGTTTCTTAACACCCAAAATTTCCTTAGAGCTTTATAAATATTTAACTGTTAGTTAATGGGGACAGGGAGATAATGAATGTGTCTATTTAAAATGATAAATCTTTAAGTATTATTCCTAAATTAACTTGACAGATCAATTCATTGGATAGAAATGTACTAAGTTCCTGCTATGTACTAGGCACTTTGATCATTATGAGGCAATATTTTAAAAAGTCACATTTAACACATTCAACATATAGAGCAAAATTACGAACAATCAAGACAATTATACCCTTGAGCAACCAATTTTTAAAATACCTCTCACTATTCCATGAAGTTGATTTCTATCCCATGATTCTTTCTGTGTTCTAAAATAACAGAACAACAACAACAAAAAAAAAACCTAAAACAGGCAGTAGTACAAAATAATAGAAGAGTAAGAGAAAGGATGTATTAGCACTTAAACTCTGGTTCCCATCTGCACTCAACAGAGGATCTAATGTTCAATTTTCTCTTCAAAGAAAATCTTTATTTAAAAGAACAAAAAGTACAATCAGCTTCAACGCCTAAAAAAAAGTATACTGTGTAGCTTTTCCTAAAGTTAGCACAAAATAAAAGCAGAGAAATATTAAAACAAATCTTTATTCTAAGTTATGTAATGCCATGCACTGTGGTAATGACCTTACACTAGGCTATGTGCATTTTCAAATAAATATTACCAACAGGTAGAAATTTTTCCTTTGCTTTATAAGAGAGTTCTAGGAGTGTTTTAGTTATAATGTGAATATTAATTTAAGAAAATGTCACTTCTATCACTTAAATGATACATCTTCTGGAAGGGTGATTTACTTGGCTGTGAGGAAAAATCTACATTGCTTCTTCACCCTCCAAAACAGGGTACATTCCGTTCTTGAGCACCTAGCTTTATACACATACACACACAAATGTTATGTGCATGTGTATGTATATATGTCCAACAAAGGTTTGATTTTGAGCTCTCTCTTCCTCTTTTAACATTCACTAATCTCAGTGTGACTCTCCAGCTGTACTGCTTTTCACCTTTTATTCAATCACCCTTCATGTATTGAGTACCTTCTGCATGCCTGACTTTATATCAAGTGGAAGGAAGATACAAAAGAAAAATAAGACAGTCTCTGCCCTTCAGAATTTTGAATTTTCTTTCAGAGACAAGATAAAATATCTTTAAGTAATTTATGAAATTAGTGCCAAAACCAATGGTACATTCATCATGCATTTACATTTATGTTGAATTTGGGAGGCTTGAAACACTTTCGTGTATTCAGACTGAGAACAATCTTGTGAAGACACTTTATTGGCCCCATTTTAGCAATAAGGAACCTGAGATTCAGAATTTTAACCAACATGCTTTAATCAGGCAGATTTTGAGTGGAAGTCAAGAAGACCCAAAACGGGGTTTTTCTGATAAGTCCAGTGATCTTTTAAAAACAGCACAGGAAATCAAGGATGGGGGGTACAGCCAACCTTCTGCTAGAGGTGGAACCTGCACCTGAGCCAAATGTCCAGATAACTTTCTTCTGCAAAAACCTGTACTACAGTGTAATGCGCTGGGCACACGTGCCATTTCCTTAATCTTTGTGCTTTTACCTCCTCGATAAGAGCTCTGCTCTCAGAAATGGGTAAGTATAATTTAAAAATCTGGCCCATATAAATCTTAAATCATAAACATCAATCTTTAAACTCTAGTTTCTACTAACCTTTACCAATTTTGTTCTCCCTCAGCACTGGAAAGCATAACTCGCCCACCCTTTTCTCACATTCTTGCTCCAAATAACCACTTATTATAAGATGCTAATGATTGTCCCTGCCTCGAATTCTGCAAGTTCTCCCCAGTTCTGTCATCCGTGCCCAGGCCCTGCCCAGACACCTTCCCTTCCCTCCCGATGGATAGGATACCGAGTTCAGATTCCGCAAGTCCGGTGGCTCTGCTGTCGCACAGCTCTGAGAAATAAGGTTTGACCTTTCGACTCCGTCCTTGGGGACCTCCCGCTGGCCGTGCAGAGCAGCTCCAACCCCGGGAGAGGGGCTCGGGGCTCGGCCACGCAGCCCCCGGCAGCGCGCGGTCCGAGGCTGCGTCTCCAATGACCAGAACGACGCTGGGCGCCCGGCCGTGCATCACTCGGTGCCATACTCCTGCCAACTGCAGCGCACTGGGTCCTGCGGCCAGTCCATGCCACCCCGCAGGCAAGTCCGGACCAGCACGACCTCACGCAGGACCCCGACGACAGGTCGATGGCGGCGGCGGCGGCGGCAGCAAAAGCCAAGGCCACCCGCCCCCGGCGCCCATCGCCTAAAACCTAAGCCCCCTGGGCTGGACCGCAGAAAAGCGTTTCTATGGGAACCTCCTGGGTCACGTGACGCGAACAGGCAGCCAATCGCCTCTCACCTCTGCCCGCGGCCGCGCTCTCGGCCCGCCCGGCCGCCCCCGCCTCCTTTCGCCCCGCCCCGCCCCGCCCCTCTCCTGCAGCGAGTCTGCGCCTGCGCGGTGCCGTGCGCGTGCGCGCGCTCCCCGAGGGGAGGGCCGGGGGCTGGAGCCGAGCGGGAAGCTGAGAAGGAAGGAGCGCGGCCAGCGCGCAGGCCCAGAACCGCCCGAGCCGCGGCTGCCGGCGACGCCCCAGAGCGGAAGAGGGAAGTGAATCGGGCGCCGGGCTGCGGGTTCGTGCCGGGCTGAGCTCGCTGACTGGAGGCAGCACCGAGAGGAGGCCTTGGCCACGGGTCCGGCTCCGGGATGTCGAAGAACACGGTGTCGTCGGCCCGCTTCCGGAAGGTGGACGTGGATGAGTACGACGAGAACAAGTTCGTGGACGAGGAGGACGGGGGCGACGGGCAGGCCGGGCCCGACGAGGGCGAGGTGGACTCCTGCCTGCGGCAATATCCTTGCGTTCGCCGAGCGGGACGGCGGGGCCCGGCGGGGACAGCCCTTCCCGGGACGGGCGCCGGGCGCACCCTGTGCCTGCCTGGGACCTGGCAGCGTTCTGCCTGCCTCGTGCTGGGAGGCAGGGGTTCCCTGGGCCCCGGGTCCACCGAGTCCTCTTGCCCACGCCCGGATTCCTCAGGTGGCGCCGGCGGGTCCGGCCCCGCCACCCAGCTGCGGGCCGCGCCCTCTGGGCGCCGGGAGGTGCGGGCGGGCGGGGGACCGGTGCCCGCGCCCAAGTTCTCTCCCAGAACCCAGGATCGCCTTCGCTGCAGAGGGTTTTGACGGGGGTCGGGGACAGGCGTCTCTAGTGGTTCCTGTGGTTTGGGTTTTGCAGCGTTGTGCTAGTTAAGTTCCAGCCGGGGGAGAAGGAACGGTTCGCAAATCGAGGTCCTCTGTACTTAGCCCACGGGCTTCTCTCGCCCACCCACCCACTTTTTTTTTTTAAGAGAAAAGAGATCTGGCAAAATATCGGTGGCACATAATTTGTTAACCAGGGGTGGGGAGTGAATACAAAACACCTACTAAATTCCCAGCAAGGAGGCTTGGAACCTTTTACCTGCAAAGAACAGGACAATAGAGAAAAGACGGGAATACTTGTGGAGAATCCCTGGAAATATTGAAAATCAACCCCAGTGAATAAAACAGAAGATGAGTCATTTGTATAGAGCAGAATCATTTTTGTGATCCTGAAACTGTTTCCATTTTAGTTAAAATATGGCTGTCAGTTCCTGGTTTCTGATTTTTTGCATATTTGAATATTCATAACCGCACATTAGCATTTACATCAGATCTTTTTTAGAAGAATGTAAATGTTGCAAAAAATCAAAGCTGTAGTTTTAGAAAAATCGCCATCGCTGGATATTTTTACATTTCTAATTATCTTAGGGTATTTTTCTTTCCTCTTAAACTATAATGGAATGGCATGTGAGCAAAACTATTTGATCGCAACTGTATCTTGTCTTAAAGACAGCTAAATACAGCATTAAAGATTTGTCAGCCTACTGTGTATAGGTTTTCCATTGCTTGCCACAGCTTTCAGACATTTATTAGTATTTTGCATTATTTAAATACCTATTAACTAGTTAAAAAAAAAGCCAATCTACAAAAGGCACGTGTTTTTAGAAGTCCATGCAGATTTAAATTACAGCTTATAACCATAGAATTTTTTCTTCATACCTGTTTCTTCAGAAGATGAGTGATGAACATGTCTTTCTAAAGACATTTCTTATTAGGGAGGGGTAAATGATGTTCTATGAAACTCAAGTATTTTAGGCAATTTGTAGGATACGAATCAGTGGATCTGCTTTTTAATCAATTCATCCTAAAATTGAGAAGTATTGTCCCTTATTATCCTTGCTACCACCAGGAGAGACAGCCCTGGTCCGGTAGTACAGATGGAGGAACAAGTGAACTCTGTGGTTTTCCTTTTACGGACATGACTGTACATTCTGAAAGTCTGATTGGCCTGCCTTATGCTTGCTAACTCACTGGTGCTTTCAGAGAGACTAAATTGAATAGGACGGTCTACCAGTTTGAAGAACCTTCCTGAAGTATGAAAGAATATATAAGACAAAACAAGTAAACTGCCACCTAAGGGTCATGTGAATTATTACATCTTCTATAATACCTCAGTATTTATAGAGATTGCTATTGTATATCATTCGGTTTGCTAGAGTAATTTGCTAGCATTTTCTACCAGCATTTCAGTTAATGTACAATGTAGTTCTAGTATAAACTTCAGTCTGTATACTTTTCCAGTTAAAATTATATAAGACAATATATTTTGGTTCACATATTTTGATTCATTTGGGGGCCTAATAATTCCAATGTATATTTTACGGTTTCTTAAGAAGCAGTTGAGGTAATGTTTGCATATGTGTTACATTGGAAATTGAAAGATTATCAGTCTTTGATAGTTTGAACCACAGGTGAAACGTTCTGTTTTTTTTTTTTTTAATTTTATGTTCCCTTTTAATTTGAATATTTTGCGTTTGGTTGACATATTGGAAACCAACACATTGAATTTCCAATATTGAACATAGGGACAATAATTTTTCTTCTTAACGCATAAAGTCAAGTCTTAAAAACAAGGGTTCCAGGTGATTATAATGCTTTTCCAGGGGTTGCCCTTTGCTATTACTGCCTTAACCTCCATCACAGGAAATATGACAGCTGCTCTCCAGGCAGCTCTGAAAAATCCCCCTATCAACACCAAGAGTCAGGCAGTGAAGGTGAGTGAGTCACAGACTAAACACAGTGATCTCTGCTGATAACCGAATTATTCTTACCAGAATGCTCTGAAGTTTCATAAAGTTAACAAATATTTTAACTAAATATTATCTTTAACATAGTGTACTTAGAATCTGTACACAGATTCTGCTTGCTTTTTTTAAGCTTTTTAAATGATGCAAATGTTAAATCTTTATTATAGAAGGACTCAGACATATGAGGAAAAAAGTTGATCATAATATTGCTTCCCAGAGGTAGCATTTGTTCCATTTTGGTGTTGGTGTATGCTTATAGAATATTTCTATGATTGTTTTTGTTTTTATAAAAATAGAATTTTAGCTAGCAGTGGCACTTGCCCATAATACCAGCAGCTCAGGAAGCTGAAGCAGGAGAATTTCAAGTTCAAAGCCAGCCTCGGCAACTTAGCGAGACCTTTTCTCAAAATAAAAAGCAGGGTGGGATGTGGCTCACTGATTGAACATCCCTGGGTTGAATCCTTCATACCAAAAAACTAGAGTTCTATAACCTGCTTTTCAGCTCAATAGCAATTCCATGAATTTCTTTTCTTAACAATACATTTTATTTTTATAGCGTTTTAGCTGTAACTCATCTTTGTTATATATTTAGGTTGACTTTTTTCCTTGCTGTATTCATGATGGAAATAAATAATTTGGGATAATTTTAATTATTTCCTTTCAACATATTGTAGACGTGAACCTCTGGATCAAAGAATGCACATTTTTTAACACTCTTGATACTTAAGGTACTGCCAAATTGCCCTTCAGGAAAGTTGCGCAGCTTACATTCCCTGCAGCAGTCATCACTAATTGTTCAGGGCCTTTTTCCTTATTTATTATTTAAAATGGAAAAAAATTAAAATGAAGCATAGGTAAATCAAAGTCTGTGCATGTATAGTTTTCTCAAAATGAGCCCAATTATGTTTAATGCATTAACAAAAGAAAAAATACTTATTAGAAAATTTTAAAGAACATATTGCCCATTAAAAATAAATTAAAAAATAAAAACGAAGCCTAAAGCATCAGTCTACTGTCAGCAGCTGTTCATCTGTTTCAGGACCTCTCTTTAATTGAATAGTAGTAAGTAATAGCTTAGGTAAATGCATAAAAATTATTTAGGCACCATAGTATTTTATAAGGGGAAATTTTTCTTTGCCTTTTAAAAGTTATTAGGAAGGAACATCATTGAAATTTCAGTTTTACCACCTTCTGCTTTCATGTGGGAGGTTTTTATCACAGCTTGTGGGTGGGAGATTATAACTCTGGGTGCTCAGATATTTTTTCTAAATCAAATGATTTAAACTAAAGATAACAATAGGTGGTAGAAACATTCTATAAAATCCTCACCAGTAGGGATGCCAAAGATAGCACATTGTGTTGAATTAGGAGAAACAAATTGTTGAAAGGGTCAATTAAGTATTCTCTTTGCTTTGCTGAATGGGAAAAAAATAACTTTGCTCTTAGAGCAGCCTTTTACCAAAGGAAAAAGATCATTAGAAATGAACATCACTATCTCATATCTATAGATATGAAACTTTAAAAAAATTTTTCTTAATATTTTAAAGTAAGATTTTTAAGGAAAAAAATTATTTCTGAAAAATAGTTCAAAGTAGAACTGCAAACCAGTTTCCTTGTTAGTATTTTTTTAGGAGGTGAAATTTAAATGCTTTTCATTATTAAATTACCACACCAAACTATTAGTAAATCCCGACAGCTCTTCCTTCAGTTACGTCAGGAATATGTCCACTTTTCGCCACCTTGAGTGCCACGCAGCCTGTGTGGTTATAATCACTTCGTAATTGGGTGCCCTGCTTCGTCCTTTCCCCTGCCCCCACAGCGTATTCTCAGCATAGACAACAAAGTGATCCTGTTAATGTGAGCCAGGTTATAGCAATGCTCTTCAGACCCTCTAGGTCTTCTCAGAATCCTTACACTGGCCTGGAGGCCTTCCATGATCTGCCCTCTCAGGACCTGACTCCCTGTCCTGCTGCTCTCACCACTCTGCTCTAGCCACGTGGGTCCTTTGAACACACTTAATCTGCACTGCGTCATTGTTCCCTCTCCATCTGAAATATTTTTAATATCCCCAAGGTTTCCTCTTTTGTATCTTTCAGGTTTTTATTCAAATGTCACCTCAGCATGGCCTTTCTAAAATTTTAGCCCTTCACGTATGTCTGAATGTTTTGTATATATTCACCCCCAGGATCGGGCAGGCAGCATCGTCTTGAAGGTGCTCATCTCTTTTAAAGCTAATGATATTGAAAAGGCTGTTCAATCTCTGGACAAGAACGGTGTGGATCTCCTAATGAAGTATATTTATAAGGGCTTTGAGAGCCCATCTGACAATAGCAGTGCTATGTTATTACAGTGGCATGAAAAGGTAAGTTATGAATTATCAGTCTGTATACTGGTTCTTTAGAGAATAGCAATGCCTCTTTCACCACAGTAACCACACTGCGAAAGAAAATAAGGAGTACAAACCAAGAATTATTTTACAGTGATCAAAAGAAGGAAATAACTCAAGATGAACAGATAAAATGTGATGTATACATATAATTGAGTCCTATTCAGCCATAAACAGGAATGAAGTTCTGATAGTTTAAACCGATAATGAGGTTCAGATAACATTGATCAACCTGGAAAACATTATACAAGTGAAATAACCCAGACACCAAAAGACAAATATGTTATACTTTTACTAAATGAAATATAATCTGGAATAGGCAAATTTAAAGGAACCTAAAGTCATAGAGGTTACCAGAGACTCAGGGGAGAGGGGAATACAGTTATTACTTAATGGGTACAGAGTATTTGGGGTAATATAAAGATTTCAGTGATAGATTATGGTGATGGCTGCCCAACATTATGAACATAATTTCTACCAATTTTTTACACTTAAAAGATGGTTAAGGGCTAGAGCTGTGGCTCAAAGGTTATGGCACTCGCCTGGCATGCTCAAGTTGTGGGTTCAAACCCAGCATCAGGTACACAATGAAGCTTCAGAGCAATGAAAGCCACATGAAAAACTAAATAAAATTGATTCTCTCTCACTGTCCCTCTGTCTTTAAAAAAATAATTAATTAATTAAATAAAGATGGTTAAGATGGCAAATTTTGTTAATCTTTGCCAGTGTTTTTTTAAAAAGAAACCAGGGAAAATGAAGAATTCTTAAATCCCTTTTCCCATTTTCATGCATTTTGTTGAGAACTTAGTGTATTCCAGGTACTCTTCCAAGGAATTTTCTTACTAACTCTTTGAATCCTCATAAAAATACTGGGAGGAAAACTTGCTGTTCCTCCTTTGAGATGAGGAACCTGGAGGCATGTGTTAAGTCTTGGTTTCTTCTTAACGTGAGTCACCAGTTCTGCCGTCTGCCTCCTAAATGCTTCTCAGATCCATCCACTCAAATGCATCTCTAACCGCTTCACAGCATCTCCAGTCTGTTGCCATAGCTTCTTAACTGGTTTCCCAGCTGCCAGCTTTGCCTTCCTCAAATCTGTTCTCACCCAGCCACCATCATAATCGCTTTAAAATCCAAATGTGCCTTTGTCAGTCACCGGAAGAATGAAGTCCAAGTTCCGAAGTCTAGCCTCTGCCATGTCATTCTTCCCTTAGGCCACAGCAGTGCCAGCCTTTTCCCTTTTCACACCTCCATTCATTTGCTCTTGATTTTCTGGTGTCAGTCTGTCACCTCCTTGTCCATCTAATGTATTGTTTTCCCAAGAAGGCTCAGCTGAAACATCCCTCTGTGTTGTCAGGCTGGATATGTGCTTCTCCTTTGTGTTTTGTAGCACCCTAGCCATTTGCCACTTACACCCTAACACTCTTGCCATTTCATACATTATATTAAAATGTTCTGTTTATGAGACCGTCTCCTGGTAGACCAGAAGACACTAGACTTATTCACTTTTGTATCCCTGATATCTGGCATAGTACTCAATACACAGTGGTACACAGCAAGTATTTTTTGAACAGAAGTAACTAGAGCTTGTAATTCCTCTTACTAAGTCATTATTTTAAAATTTTTAAGTTAGTGTTCCTAAGTTTTTAGCTATTAAATAATATCTTAACTTGGGAGAAAAACAAAACTGACATACTGACTAATCTAAAGTTGGAATGGTTGATCCCAATTTGATTTTTTTCCTAACTGATGAGAAAGAGATGCAGAATGTCCTCAGTTCATATCTGAGCACCTGTTTTGGGCAAGAACATTATGCTGTGTATTCTTCAAACATTTAGAAACTGTGTACTAAAATGCTAATACATCTGACTTGAATATAAGCTCAAGACGGCAGGGATGTTGAAAGTTTTGTTTATATCTTTAGTGTGCAATAACGGGTGCTCAAGAGGTATTTATTAAATTAGCGAATTCACAGTCTGGCTGTACAAATTCTTGAAGAAAAAAAAAATGTTTAACATGAGACTTGACCTTTTAGGGTTCTGTGAACATTCACGTTTGGTCTTCTTGTAGGCACTTGCTGCTGGAGGAGTAGGGTCCATTGTTCGTGTCTTGACTGCGAGGAAAACCGTGTAGTCCAGCAGGAACTGGTGTCGTGAGAGTGGGAGTTGCTGGTACAAAGACCAAAACGACCAAATGCCACCGCTGCCCTGTGGGCAGCTTCTGTTTCTCTCAGCTTTGCCTTGCTTCTTTTTTCATATCTATAAAGAAGAAAATCACATGCCAGTTTTCCTTTCATGAAAATTGGGATAATGAGGAAATTTTGTTTCAACAGGAATGTTTCATCCTCTCAACCATTTCAATTATGTGTATACCAGTGTGTATGTAATATTGTACATTCAGGTTTAATTGTGCAATCTTAAACCCCTATCAGCTGGTTTTTGTGTTTTATATTTTTTTTGACTAATACTGAGGGATCTCATCAGAATTGGAGGCCAGTTTCCAAACTCGCTATCGGTCGGGAAGTGATCTTTATTAAAAATAAATAAATATACACATACATCTATATGTGTATATGTATTTGAGAAGCTGGCAGCTATTAACATTGCAAAACTGGACCATATTTCCCTTATTTAAGTAAAATGTGTTTCTGGAACAATTGGTGGGTGAAAACCTCTACTAATTTCCAGTTTTATTTCTGCTTGCCTCCAGATTATGCTGAGTTTTAAGAATGCTACTTCCTTTCAACATCCAGTTATCATGGCCTCTTAATTTCTTTGTGGTCAGCCAGGGTCCAGAGCAAGGAGTCTTGTTCTTTACAGTGTATGTATAAAATATCACAGCCTGTTTGGCATGATATTGAAACTTTGGTTTCAATACGATGGCTCCCTTTGGGGAAACTACTACAAATCAGAAAGGATGTAGAAACTATGATGTAGTTCACACTCTGGGCAGCCTCTGAATGAAAAATGGTAGCTGCATTAGACATTATGAAGTATATGAATACTTAATGTACCTTTTAGTATGCCCTATAAAAACGTCCTCAGTGTTCTTCAGGGTAAATTGGGATCTCAAAAGATTTGGTTCAGATCCAAACAAATATACCTTCTGTGTTTCAGCTCAGTGTTTTTTAAAAAAAGAAAATGCCACACAAAAAAAAATTGTTTACTTTGTTGGACAAACCAAATCGGTTCTCAAAAAGTGACCGGTGCTTATGAAAAGCTATTATTAGAGAGTAGCTCTGAAACAAACCACCTGAAAGCATATGACCAAGAGAGAAATTAGCCTGTGTATTAGTATTTACATTGGACACCAGTTTCATAATCACTGCCTTACGTGAAAACTGGTGCAGAAATCCTGTCAACTGCTGTTTTTGATAACTGCTTTTTGTTTTGTAAAAATGACAAACTTCAGAAAATAAAATGTCAGTGTTGAATAATTTATTTTTCTTTAATGCTTAGAAATGTGTGGTTAATTAAGAAGAAAGGTTTCCTGATGCTACCACCATGTGTTGTACTCTGGACAAGGACCAGTTTGGTAGGGCTGTTTATTTGGTACAAATTAAAACTATTTCGTACAGGTCTGCGGGAGAAGAGGAGAGGAGTGAGGAGTTGATGTCAGAGCACTGCTGAGGCCTCTGGAGTGATCGCACACCACTCTGGGTGCCCACCGAGTGGCCTGCAGTGTCACTCCTGGAGACCTAGGCTCGAGGGTGCACGTTCACCTAGCAGCTGCCACTGTTCCTTCCCAGCTTCTGCTCTCCTTGCTCGCACCTCAGGCCTCTGTCTCCTTACAGCAACTGCTTGCTTTTCCTCCGCACCTAGTGAAAGTGCTTTAAAGCCCTAAAAGCTACCAGGCAGTTCAGAGGGCTCCAAATTACAAGAAGCTAAGCAGTAGGTATTAGAAGTAGTCAAGTAGGTATAGCATAACCACTTTAAAATGAAAAAAGTAATAGACTTTTTCATAGAATCCTTAGGTTTTGAGACTGAAGATTCAGAGGTGTTGGAGACTGAAGCCAACATGGTGACTGGCCGGATGCCAGTGAAAAGAATTAGTGGTAAACAACTCTGCAAGAGGCCCAGCTGGCTCGTATCTTCCGTAGTAATTAGCAGACTGCCTGACCGCATGACTAAGCTATTTGGCCGCTCATTTGTTGCAATTGGTTGAAGATGTTTGCACTGTGTCCCTATTGGTTGTTGTAACAAATAAATACCGGGCATACGGAGAGAGAGATGACTCTAGTGAGACAAGACGCTCCCATGCAGGCGGCAGAAACAGGGAAACTAGTAAGAGAAGGAAAGAAGAAAAACCTCGGCAGTAGAAATAGGGACCAGAGAGAGAGGAAATGTAAAAAGCCTTGCCTCTAGTGAGAGGAGATGTAAAAGCCTTGACTCTAAAAGAGAAAGATGTGAGAGGAGATGTAAAAGCCTCTAGTGAGAGGGAAGAATAAAGCGCTTGGCCTCCAGAGAGAGGGAGTGTTGGAGGACTCGGGGCCAGTGGGTCTGCTTCATTCCCAGTCAACCGCCGATTGAGAGCTCTCCAGTTCCTGCCAGCTGGGACCGGACACTGAGGAAATCACAAGAATGTGTGTGCTTAAACTCTGCCAGCCTTTAGCTGTTAGAGAAAACGATATTATGGCATTTGCAGCCAAATGCATGGAGATGGAAAAAATTAATGCTAAGTAAAATATCCCAAACTCAGAGACTCAAGGGCCAAATGTTTTCTCTCATTTGTGGAAGCTAGAATACAAGTGGAAACAGTATGATAGATGGCCAAGCTAACAATTACCTCAACATGTATGAATTCTTACACTAACAGGGGGAACCTTGCCTAGGATGCTGGGGGATGTAGGGAGGGGAGAGGGAATAGGAAGGATATCAGGAAGACCGGAGGGAGGGAGGATGGGGGAATCCACTCAGAGGGAAACCTCCGACTTCCATGAGAAGTCCAGTGAACTTAGGGTTTAATAGGGGAAACTGTGGAATGGCATCAGCCTTGCTTGTTCTGTCATGCATGTGTTCTTGATTGTTTGCTGAATCCCTCCTAACTGTAAGACCATGTTTTTAAAAAGGAGGGGGTATCTGCCAGCCTGTCACCTTTCCTTGGGGAAGATAGTGAAAACAGCAGGCAGCACAGCTCCGGCCTGAATCCATGGGCAGCAGCTGGAGACACCCGGCTCGGCGGAGGCGAGCCCACTGGATGTCAGCCCTGGTTGTAGGGACGGTGACACTGCCATCACTTGTGAAGAGGCTCTTACTCAAAAGTGGTTCTTCACCACGCCTTTCCGCTTTAATCTCAGCAATTTTATTGTTTTGCTTTTGCCATTTTTTAAAGAGGAAAAATAGCAAGCATGCCTTGCTTTGGTGGCTGGGTAACGGTTGCACCTGGTAAGTGTGACATTTTAAGGAAATGATGAATACACAGGTGAAATCCATACGTAGATGGGTACAAATTAGCCCGTTTTTTAAAGCATTTACTGTTATCACCAAGACCATAAAGGACATAATAGAAGAATAAAGTTGCTTTCCACCTAATTGGGAAATAAGATTTAGTTCCTAATAAGGTTTGCATCTGGAATGTCCCCCGAAGGCGCATGTGCTTAAAGGCTTTTAATCCCCAGTGCATCAGAGAATTTTTTGGATCACAGGGAGTTTAGTCCCACAGTGGATCGATGCATGGGACCTATCAGTGACTTGAATGGATTATTGGGAGGTGAGGCCCAGTTAGAAGAAGTGGGTCACTGGGGCCATGCCCTAGAGGGATTTACCTTGTCCTTCCTCCTCCCTCCCCTCCAGCTCTCACCTAAGCAGCTGTCCTCTGCCACACCCTTCCACAATGATCTGCCTCACCTCAGGGCCACAAGTAGCTGAGCGAACCAAGCCACAATAAATCTTTGCTCCTTTCGTGTTGTTCTTGTCATTGTCACATATTTTGGTCACAGAGATGAAAAGCTGATTAACACTGGTACTTCAATGTCCTGCAATTTATTCTGGCTGTAAATGCAGTTAGTGTGGGAGCAGTGAGATCAGGGTGGACCAGAGCACAGAGACAGATCAATCTGAGCTAGGCCATGTGGGAGCAGAAAGGAAAGAAGGTCCAAGTGACACCCTAGAACAGAAAGTTAAAGTGGATTTCATTGTGATTCTTTTAGTGTTTTTAACAGAGTAAAATTCTAGATAGTGAAAGCTGTTGATTGAAAGGATCAGGCTTTCATGAAAGTAAAGCCCAGGACTCAGGACACGCTGGAGATGATAGACAGTTGTGGGAAATAGACACTGAAGTTTACTTAGTCACATCCCTTTTACAACAGTAAAAAGAATGGGGAAATTAAATTTTATATGCATCTCTTTTTTTAAGAGAGGGACAATGAGAGAATTTTATTTAGTTTTTTATGTGATTTTTGTTGCTCTGACACATTATTGTGTACATGGTGCTGGGGTTGGAACCTGTATACTAGCACATGCCAGGCAAGTGTCATAACTACTCCAGCCCCTTTATAAGCATCTTAAATTGGTAATAAAGAGCCTCAGTTATTAAAAATGATTATAGGTCATTTGAACCTTTGATTATTCTTGATCACTTAACTATAATTTTCAGTTATGTTTCCTAGTGTGCATTTAAAAATAGTTCATCAATAATGAAACATCAGTGGTCCAGCAAGGTCCATGTGGCCCAGAGTTACACTGAGTTTATGAAGGAAATGCACATGGGAAACTTAAGACATCCCCAGTATGTGGTAGTAGTGTGGCTTTTAAATTTTTCAAAGGCATATTCTGAGCGGGAGTAAACGGATTAAAACACAAATTCCATCCTTTATTGATTACTTACCTCCAGAATTAAAGCTTAGAGAATATACATAATATCTTCCCGAAGATCAGATGGTTTCTGAGTGCCAGAGCCAGGATTCCAACTCACACCTGCCTGACTGCAAAGTTCTGCCAAGCTTCTTTCTCAAGCCTGCTGCCTGGGGAATGAAGATGCTTCTAGGACAGTTGAGGACTTGGGTTTTCTCTAGGAACATCAAAGCTCGGTACTTAGGGCATGCTGAGGAGAGGTAAAATCAACTCAGGAGTCCTTCACAGAGGCAAGAGTTGACAGATGGAGAAGTGAGAAGAAAGATTTAGAGGATGCCACCGCAGCAGGCATGCTCAGCAAGCATGTTGGTGATTTGGGGGTGGGGAGGAAGGATTAAATCCAGGAGCACTCTACCACTGAGCTATCATCAGCCCTTATTTATTTTGTTTTGAGACACTGTCTGAGTTACAAAGACTGGCCTCAAATGTGTGATCCTCCTGCCTTTAGCCTCCCAAAACACTGGGATTACTGGCCTGTGCCACCATGCCCACCTGGTGATTTGTAAATCTATTTAAAGTATTAGGTTAAAAGTCACAAGAGAAAATCAAAACCCAAACTTTTCAGTCCCTTTTTTCTAGGAATTGTGTATATGGTGGATATTTTGCACTGACATCATTTTAATAGATTCCCTGTTTTCTGTTCTCAAAGATAAATGTATTTTAACTAGTAAACTACTGTTTCAATTATTTTGTCATAATTCCATTTAGTAAGAATAGAACTGTAATCTCATGTCATTATCCAGGCTCAAAAGACTATTGGTCATAACTAAAATTTAGTTGCTTGATTGAAATCCTAAAGATCAGTTTGACCCACCTCACTTCAACATAGTTTTCTGGGGCTCCATTTTGCAGGTCCTGTACTTCCAATAGGAAGTTTCCTCTGTGAGTTATTTACTTCTGGAGGACCCTCATGTTCTGATTTCAAACTAGCTGATAATTAGAGGTTTTGCATGGGAAATCCTGGGAAATGGAAGTTCTCTGAAATAACTGGACTCAAGGAAAACAGGATCCAAATCTGACACCTGCATAGCTACAAGACCAAAACAACATTCACCAGCACCAACTAATAGTAAATATTCATGCTCTTGGTGTAAGATTCCACACTCATCCTGCCTGGTAGAGTCTGTATGGGCTCCAATGCGTCTGAACCAACTCTTGTCTACCTCTGCCCTTCCCAGATCTTGTTTTCAATTGCCTCATATTGTTTTCTTTCCCTAATTCTTTTTACTTTCCTTTTCTTTTTCTTCAGTCCAAGCATTTGCTACCTGGCCTCTCTCTCTCTTTCCTCTCTGCTTTCCCAGTCTCGTTTTTCCAGTTAGTTCATGCTCATGACTAGGCACTCAGGGCCATTCCTAGAATTAAACGTGACTGTATGGTCAGGGTAGTTTAAATGATAACGCTCCCACAATTCTCCAGCTGACTCCAAGTATTTAAATTGCTTTTTTCTAAACTGTAATGGCTGAGGTTTATTTTTATAGGTTGCTTTGGCCTGCAGTTGAACAAACACCCTAAAATCCAAGATAGACCAATTTTTACATAAACTGGTATTTTAAATGGATCAATGGGTATTGACTTCTGACCTAATTTTTATTAGATTCCTTGTTTTCTGTCATTTCAGAGACAATGTATTTTAACAAACTTATTTCAATTAATTTTGTTATAAATCCATTTAGCAAGTACCAGAGCTATGGTCTTATCTCATTAACCAAGATCAAAAGAGTATTGGCCAGAATTAAGATTTATTAGATTTCCATATAACTTCACCCTGCAGACAAAATATTAGAAAGAACCGAAATGATTGGGGATGAGTAGATAGGTCTGATTAAAAAACGAATCAAGGGTCTCTGAACATTTTAGAAATGGGTGCTCTCAGCTCCCCTGTCCACGTTCCCAGCATGGCTCTGCCCTGTCCCACCACCAGCACAACATCCCTGATAGAAGAGAGGAAAACCCCCACAGAGCCCCATCCTGTGGAGACCCAGAGGCCTGCTGCAGCCCACAGAGGCCAGCACAGCCTCTGCCCCTAGGTGGTGCTGCTTCACCATGTGAATGAGCCAACCACGGGCCACAGGGAGCAGTTTGGGCTGTGGTATTTCTATTTTCTTTTCATTTATGTTGCTTGGAAGTTTCAGGATAATAAACATAAATTATCTTTGCCTGCATCTATTCTTTCTCTGGTAAGTTCCCTGAAGTCCAAATAGCATGAAACAAATTATGACCTACCTGATTCCCCTGTCCAGCCTTCTAAGAAGCCCGTATTTTCCAGCCTAGCATTTAACTCACACTCTGTAGGGCACGGTCTTCTGAACTTTCTAGCAGACTCTGCGGCCCCCCTGAAGCCATAGCAAGTATGTCTTACCCCTGATAGTCAGCCAGTATCTATTAATTGCATACTACTGATTTGGAGCCAAGTCACCTAATTTATCCCCAAATCATGTGTGCAGGACTCCAGGGTACCCGATAGGACATTTTCAGAAGCACAAATTGAGAACCGCACAAAGTGAAGTAATCCTCAACGGGTTCAAATACCCTGCGCTCAACCAAGTTTAGTCACTAATTCCCTCCGATGCAGACATTTTAGGCAGAGAATTTGTCAGTCTTGGGTGGAAATCAAAGCCATCCTGGGTGGCACGGATAGTCCTGATAGTGCTTAGCTCTGCCAGAAATCATCAGAGAAGGGCCAAGGACAGAAGTCCAGCTCACATCTTGCTGACGGTAACTCCATGGAAATTTATATGGTGTAGCATTCTACGCTCTGGCTTCTCCTTCTGAGATCAGAAATGTGTTCCAACTATTTTAAAGATGAAAATCATTAATGACTTTCTTGACTGTACTTAGGTTGTTCCAATTTTTCTTAGGATAATGAATGCCACAAGTGGACAATGCCCCTGAATAACATTAGGTTTCTTTTTGTTTTTCCCAAAATTGAATCAAGGTTCCAGAAGCAAGTCTAAAGTAACATATTCTTCATTTTGATGATTGACTAAAAGATCAGTGTCTTCATTGACCTATGGTCTTACAATTTTATTCATTTTAATTTTTATTCACTTTTTTTAAAGAGAAAGGGAGGAAGGGAAAGAAAGAGAGAATCAACTTTATTTAGCTTTTCATCTGGCCTTTGTTTCTCCAACACTTAGTTGTATATGTGGTTCTGGGGTTTGAACCCCAGTCCTTGTGCCAGGCAGGCACAATACTGCTGAGCCACCACTCCAGCCCCTATTCACTTATTTTTGAATAAGTAATTTGTTCATATGGTTCAATATTTAAAAGGTAAAGGGGCACTGTGGCAATTGTCCCTCCCACCCTACTTGCCTTTTTTGGCAATCAACTAATAGTACTAAACTATTGGGCATTTTTTCAGATAGAATATATGCATTCACAAGTAAATACCTCCCTGCCTCCCTCTTTAGTTACATAAATTCTAACATGCAATACGTAGTGTCCTATATCTTGCTTTTTTCATTAAATGTATATTTTGTTAATAATTCCCTATCAGTACATAAAGAACTTCTTTATTCTTTTTTTTATTACCTATTACCCTACTGGATAAAAAAAAATGTACCTAACCATTTATCTATCCATTTCTCCATCAACTTAAGTGGTTTCGGATCTTTTGCAATTATCACAATGCTGCAGTGAATAACATTATGCATGTCATTTTACCTATATTCAAGCCTATTTGTGGATAAGTTCCTAAAAATGGAATTTTGGATCAAAGAGTATGTGCATTCACATTTTGAGAGATATTGCTAAATTGTCTTCCTTAGAAATTGTGTCAATGACACTTTCTCTAGCAATGTAGGACAATGCTTGTTTCCACCCCACTACCTACTCTATACATCATCCAACATTTTTACCTTTGCTAATCTGATAGGTTTTTTAAAAAGTTGAAACTTGTATTTGTATTTCTCCAATGTAAGAGAGGTTGAACATCCTTTCACACACATACAGAGCCCGTTGCATTTTATTTTCTCTATTTCTAGGATCCCCCCACATTTAGTGGTCTTTCCCTGATTGATTTTAGGAACTCTTTTTATAACAGAGAAATAAACCTTTTGTTTGTGACAGGAATATGAATATTTTCTCAGTTTATATTTTGACTTTATGATGGAATTTAATATGAAGGAAAATAAGTTTATTTTCATCTAATTGTGTTTTTTTTCATATAGCATTTAGGGCTCAAGTCTTACCAAGAAAGGTTTTCCCAGCTCCAAAATTAAAAGATAAAAAAAAAAAATTCCAATGTTTCCCTTGGTGGTTTTATGATTTATATTTTAAACTTTGATTTTAAAACAATTGCTGTTTCAAATTTAATCATCCAAATAATTTGTCCCCATATAAAGTCACATGTAGATTAGTTTGTCTGCCTTTCTTGGGGGTCGGGGGTATTTTTCTAAAGACATACTGCTAAAGCCACCCAAAGAATTTCAAGTGTGAAATTGCAACTTCACTGTCATGTAATCAAATAGTTACATGCCAGGGACCACTCTTTATCTTACAGGAGGTAGATTCTAGAAAAAAATATATAAGCAACAACTAAAATTCACTAGAAAACATGGTATATTAGAGAAAAGAATAAAGTCGTGTGGAAAAGCAGAATTGAAGAGATTACTTCTCTCTGAATGCTGGGTGAAAGTATAGCTGCTTCTCTGGGTCTGGAAGGCTGTATGAGGGTTTGTCAAAAAGGGAACACCAGGCAGAGGGAACAACATTATACTAGAAATCATAAAATTGGCCAGAATCCTGTTCATTATTGGTATTAAATCAAGTTAATTCATAGGCAGTATGGTACTAAGTGTTTGAAGACTGGTTCCAATTTTTCTTGATCCTCAGATCAAAAGCATAAGATTTCCTTCACTCGGATGTAATACCAGTGTTTATTCTAACCCGAGGGAAAACATCTGCCACCGATATGCAACCACTTAGGAATGACATGCTACAGCTGTTGTCGGGATGGGAAGTATGCAGCCAAAGAAAGTATCTGCTGCATGGTGACTTTTGGGAGTGCTGTGTGGAGGAGGACATGTTGGGCTCAGCAGGAAGGTGGCCCATGATAACCAGCGATGTCCGCTATGGTTATCACAGTAGGGCAGGGCCACAGTGCATAGGCTACTACGGATCTAAATTCTATTCAACACCTAGCATTTGGCCTTGACCACATAGATGGGCTTTAAATGCACCTCATATGGAATTGTGCATACAGACAGTGCTCCCCAGAGCTGCACATGGTATTGACTGCATTTCACATGCTAAATACTGAAAACCCATATTTACATTCCTCTAAAGGTCTGTTGCCTCCTCTCCTCTACCAGCCACATGGCAAAACATCCACCAGGAGCCTCTGGGTGTTCCACTTTGAAGTTCAGGCTTCCAAACCAAATAGACTTCTCTTTCTTGGTTCCACTTCCAAAGTCCCAGGGAAAGATTCTGATTGGTCCAGTAGGAGTCTAGGACCAACCTCTGGGCCAATCTACTGTGAGAAGTAGGCTGGATCAAACTTTACTAAAAGGGAGACTTTAGTTTTAACTATGTAGATTGGATGTCAGGAAGAAAAGGTCTCAAAATAGACTATCCTTATTATGTAAAACTATAAATATGCATTTCATATATAGGTTCTTCTAGGGCAATGTCTTTGATTGGTTTTTTAAACCCTGCACATAATTAGAGCTACTCCTGTATGTACTGATCTGACACATTTTGGTGATCAAACAAATACAGATGTTATTGCCCCGTTTGAATGAGATTAGCTTGGAGAAATGTATTACCTGGAGAAATATATGTTATGGTGATCAAGAATCCTTGCGTCTGGGCTGGAGCAGTGACTCAGCGGTTTCCACACTTACCTTGCATGCCTGAAGATGTGGGTTCAAACCCCAGTGCCGCATACACAAGGAAGTGTCGGAGCCAACAAGACAAATGAAAAACTAAATAAAATTGATTCTCTTTTCCCATTACCCCCCCCCACTGTCCCTCTTTCTCTTTCTCTCTCTCTCTCTTTAAAGAATCTATGTGTCTGGTATTTAACATGACTTTTACCACAACATGAAGGATTCCAAAGGGATTCTCATAAGACATGTGGTGTAGTAAAACAATTTTCACTTCGGAACAAACAGATCCAGCAAGCTGTGTGGTCTCTGTCAAGTCACTTAGTCTTACTGAGCCCATTTCTTGATCTACAAAATTAATATACTATCATCTACAACGTGGAGTTGTTAAGAGGCATAAATCAATACGGTGTGGCAAGTGCCTGGCACATTTATTAGGCTTTTGAGAAATATCAGTTTTATATCCTTCATGTAGTATCGACTGATCTGGGTCTCAGCTTGAGTTATTTCTCAGTTTTCTCTCATGTGTCTTCATGTGCCTCTATTTGACCCTACCATCGTTGGCTTTTTAGAAGGTAGACACTGAATGGCCAGAAACCATGTCTATATAGCTTATTTTTAGAAACACTAAGCAGAAGGCTGGTGCTGTTTGGGGATTGTACACATGATGCTTGATGGTAACGGAATCTGGGTTTCTGAAATAGTTTCCTAACTGGTCTCCTCAGATGCCCTCCAATTCACTTTCTACACAGTGAGTTTTTTTTTTTTTTTACATCAAAGATTTAAAAATCAAAACCATACTCTACTTGAAAGGCCTCAAAGACAGCCCATTGCTGTTGTATGAAATTCGGATTCCTGTATGTGGCCACAAAACTCTACCTTGACGGCCTCTGCCTCCCACCCTCACTGCTCAACCTTAATCTCTGAGGCTCAGCCACGGCGGCTTTCCCTGGCCACGCTCCCCCCAGCACCAGCCTTTGTACAACTACTTCCTCTGCCAGGAGTGCCCGGCTCTTCCCCTTCCTTCACTAGCTCTTTACTCTGTTTACTTCCTCAGGAAAACTATTTCCAACTCCATCTGACCTAAATCAGGTCCCCCTCACAGCCTTGAGTAGCTCTAACCCTTTTCTCGGCATTACTGTAACTGACTTTCATGGATATGATCATTTAAGTATCTGTCACTACTAGATGGTCCACTCCATGAAAACAGGCTCTCTGCAGCTTGTCCCCACACCTACATCCAATACAAGTTACTTGTCCGTCACTAGGCAAGGTAACCACATCTAGTTACCCAATACACAGTAGTTCCACGGGAAAAAGCTGATGAGAAAATGAACCTTCAGCAATAAAAATGAGCAAGAGTGTATGTTGCCTATTGCTACATAACTCTCTCCAAAAGCCCCTGAATAGGGATGGGTGGAGCGGAGGACTTCCGACCGGAAACCCCTCTAAACAGCTGGCACCCAAAGACAGGCCATGTCACGGGCAAATACAGGCCACACTTGTCCCAGTTACAAACTCATGATCTACACTCAGCAAAGGAACAGCTCCCATGGTGACAATGGGGTGTGCACACTGGTGACAACTCACTAAGCTGTACCCTTCACATGCGTGAGTTCTAGCATATGTAAATTTTACTTCCAAAGCAAAGGAGGGAGAGTGGCAAGGGGGGAGGGAGGATGGATGAATGGAACAGAAAGAAAAAAGGAAAGAGAGGAGCAGGGCAATAGGAGATAGGAGCCCCACGGGGCATCCTGCCTGTTCCAGGCCAAGCACTCCTCCCATCGGGGTGCTGAGGGAACTAAAGATCGCGAGCCTGCACCAAGGTTGCCGCTAGTGTGAGTCACCCTGAACACTCCACCGAACGTGGTGCATCCATCATTGAGAGCCAGTGGTACCCACGATGGCATCGGAGAATACACAAGAGCGTCTCGCCAGTAACACAATGGGTGCGTGGTGTTGTGAAGTATCAATGGACGACCCACCCCCTCTCCTTTTGGTTTGCAAACTCTCTCCCTATTCCTGTGGGAAAGAAGGCCAGAGAACTGTCAAGGTGGAACCAGAGAACAGAGACAGCAAATTGCTGCCTTTTAAATCCCAAAGCTGGAGCAGTGGCTTGGTGGTTGGAGCACTTACCTGTCATATGCGAGGACTCAGATTTGAACCCAAGCACCACGTACACAACTAAGTGTTGGAGAAACAGAGGCCAGATGGAAAAATAAATAAAACTGATTATCTCTCTAAAAAAAAGAAAGAAAAAATCCCAAAGCCTTGGTCCTTGAGTAACAGTGATTTGATAGGATGAAGAAGGTCAGCTCTCCTACCTCCCCCATTCTCCACCACCCTACACTCCTGCTCCACCCTCCCCACCCCTGAGAAGGCAAGAAGGGAGAGAGACCAGCTGGAGGAGAAGCAAAAGTTGTCCTCTGGATGGGCTCAGAGGAGGTGTGCTGAGGTCATCCTGTCCCCAGAGCAGCCCACTTCCAATGAGAAAATGACAGACCCCTGAGGAAAGCTCGGGGACTTCAGAGTAGGGCGCCACAAGTGGATTTAAACCTCAAAGGTCTAAGGTGCTTGGAACTGAATAAGATTATATTTTCTGTCTCCAGAAGAAACAGAACTAAACACAGAGAGTTTTGAAGGAATAAAGACTTTTTAATGTTTTTGGCATTTATCAGTGGGGTAAAATGCACGTGTCGCCAAAGCACGATTCTCCGAACCGCACGTTTTTGCTTTCATTCTGCATCAACCTCACCATGATGGCACCTTTTCCAAGCCTACCCCTGACACGTGTGTCCTAACTGGCACAGTTAAAAAATTAAAATTAAAAAAAACCAAAACTATGGCTCAGCTCCCTGGAGGTTTTCATCCAGAGTGTCAGCCTAGACCCTAAGTGGGAAAATCAAAGCATTCGATTTCCCCTCCACCCTTGCCAAAAAGATCTCTTTCCCAGGCCCCTGTGCCCAGGCCTGCAGACCAAGTTAGGAAAAGCAAGCCTCATGAAGTTCATTTCCCAGCCTTCTCCTTTCTCATCCCCAGGGTGACTCAGAAGACACCCTGGCACTGGGAGAGGGTGAGACGGTCCCGTTGTCATTTAACATGCCCTGCCTGATGGCCACAAGGGCAGAAGCAGAACATCCGTCGGGCTATCAGTGAGAACTTCCCCAAGCCTGGATCCACCGCCAACACTGGGGCCCCTCCTTGACTTCCAGAGCCTTGGCCTCCCCACAGGTAGAAAAGTCCTGGCCTTGGGTGGTGGTTCAGCTCCAAGAGCTGAGCTGGGGGATCCACTGGCCAAAGGTCATAGGTCTCCCTGCCCCCAAATTCTCGAGGAGCAAATGGCCTATGACTATGCTTTCAGAGCCTGGGCTGGGTGCACGGAAGCGTGGAGCAATCGCCAGTGTAGAAACCCAAGCTGTGTGCTTCTGCGCTTGGGAAATGACTTCTAAAGCAAGAGCAGCCCAGATAACCACCCAACGCTGCAAACCGGGCCAGCAGAACGCTGGGAGGCTTAAACAGGCGTGGTAGCTTCACGGACCTTAAAGAAGGCATAGAAAATCCATTTGAAAGGCAAGGAACTACGAGAGGGCCAGAAAGGAAAAGGAAGACGCCACATCAGAACAGCCAATCTGCTGGAACACTTTAATTTGCCGAGAGGGCAGAATTAATTTTGCAAATATTTGTGTAAAATCCTAAGAAATTAAGCAGAAAAGCAGTCCCATCTTCTGCAAGTGGGGTTGAGTGCTCGTGAGGCGGTGCCTATTTCCATATGCCCTGGTATTGTTCCCTGATGGTTTACCTGACCCCATCTATCATTTCAAATCACATCCAAGTTTCTTCAGGTCCATGCCCACGTCCTAGCCTTTGAGCAAGAGATCACTACGGTGTGCAAATTGAGACCATAAGTGTTTGAGGACTTAACTAAGCTTGACATCAACACTGGATTTTGGTTCTCCTTTTTTTACTTAAAACAACGGCAAAGACCCTTGAATTGTGAAATTCAAAGCATGAGCATTTGATATAAAAATATGACAAAAGAGCCAATCTGTGAATCACTTGCCTAGAAGTGAGTAGAGAGCTTCTGATGTATAAAGGTACCTCATGGTCCCAGCGTCACTCCACCACTGAGCCACATTCCCAGCCCCTTTATATATATATTTTTAAATTTTGAGACAGGTCTCACTAAGTTGCTGAGGCTGGCCTCAAACTTGCTATCCTCTTGCCACGGCCTCCCAAGTCACTGGAATTACAGGCATGCACCACCTCACCCACTCCAGCTAAATACATTTTTTTATTCTTCAGAACTCTTACCTTGGGAGAAAGGTAAATGAACATTTCCTAATCATGGATCTTGCAATCCTCTTCCTTCCCTGGAAGTCCATCGCTGATGTGCTCCTGGGTCTCCGGCTGGTCCCAGGTGTCTGTCATCCCAGGAGCAAACTCTAGAGTGCGTACCTACTGAGGAGTCTCAGTGGGAACACCAGCAAGCAGCACAGGTTTTTCCCGAAAGTTTAAAATCAAGGCCCCACGAAGTAAGGATTCCCCTGCATCCTCCTCAGGCAGAGAAAATCTGAGTAGTTAAAAGTTGGTCTCCATGAAGCTTTGGCAAATGGCTTTAGCAGAACTGTATTTGTAGTTTCACAAATGATCTCAGGAAAGCCAGTAGTCCCCAAGCCCCAGTCCAGCCGGTGAGGATAACTGACTCCCTGCTATCAAGGTGCCCCAGCCAGAGAATTCTCGGAACCTGGGGGAGGCCCCCTGGGACTGCAGAAGGCACCTGGACCCAGGCAGGTTGCTAAGGGAAGGATACAGTTCCTGGCCAGGCCAACGGGGTCAGCTCCTTGGGAGGCCAGAGTCCTGAAACACAAGATGTGCCAGGTGTTCCAAATTTCAAATGTGTGGGGCATTTTTTTTAAAGTCTGGCAATTCTTGTATTTATTTTCTATTTATTTACCTTTATGGAATTCCATGTTGGACCACAGGGTAAGGAATCAATTTCTCATTTATTTAACTTTTTTTTTTTTTCAGAGAGAGGGAAAGGGAGAGAGATCGAGAAAAACATTCTTATTTATTTTTTCATCTCGTTTTTGTTTCTCTGACACTTAGTAGTGTATGTGGTGCTGGGGATTGAACCTAGGTCCTCACACATGCCAGGCAAACACTGTAACCTCTGAGCCACCACTCCAGCCCCTATTTAAACTTTTAAAAAGTTAAAAGACTGAATTCAAGCACAGCCCCCCCCCCCACCGCAAGGTACAAGTGCTTGGTGGCCCTCGTGCTTTCTGATAGAGCCCCTGACCTCTCCAGCTGACCAGCCTCTTCTTCCTCAGCTGCTGAGGTCCGGCCTCCCTTCCGCTTCCCCTCCAGAAGTGAGGCTTCTTTCCCTGGGTCAGGGGAAGTGCTTGGGTCTATGAGGCCATAATTTTAGGACACCTCTACAGGTGAGATCATTCCCTGTCCCTGGGTACAAGAGTGCCATTCTGATCAGGCGGCACGCTTGGGATGCAGCTTTTTCTCTTCCCTTCTCCTGCACAGAGCACCAACTGGCTTTGGAGTCCGACAGCCCTGGATGAGTTACTCACCCTAACACCCAGGGTCTTTCCCTGTCATTAGGTTTTGTAAGAAGCAAACTGAAATGAGGCACAGGGAGCCTTCCCATACTCTTGGCTCCCTGTGAGAACTCAACAGAGAGAAACTGTTACTGTTAGCTGCTTCCCCCTTGGTGGCTGCCAGGATCCTAAACCTCTGCAGCTATACCAATTAGACACACGTAATTGTCTTCAGGGTAAAACTTGCAAATACGGACTGAGGCTCACCTTTGGGGGCACCAACGTAGCAAACGGGGAGCAATGCTGGGAAGGAGAGGTTGTGGAAGGGACTGGGCAGGTCCTGTAAGGTTTGACCAAAGTCTCAGGACACTACGCTCGCCAGGTGCCGTGGCGCTTGCCTGCAATCCAGCAACTCAGGAGGCTGAGGCAGGAGGATCGCAAGTTTGAGACCAGCCTCAGCAAATTAGCGAGGCCTTTAAGCACCACACACACACACACACACACACACACACACACACGTTGTTTAGTTGTTTTCAGACCCCAGTTGCTGAACCTTCTCTAAGAAAAAGTGGGCACTTGTGTCCTCTCCACGTTCACACAACTACTTGGGGAGAACTCAGCCAATCGCTGGCAGGGACTACTGCTCTCCCATGTCCACACTGCCTTTGAAGCCCGCCAGACATGCAAACCTTGCCACCAGGAGGGAGGAAGTCGTGTGGACAAGGTCCGTGTCATTTGCCTGGGCCTTGGCCTCTTGCAGCTGGCCTCTGGAGGACTCCTGAGGCCCTGGACCCTGGACAGGGACTCTTCTCTGGGTTCCCAGGCTCATTTGGAGGCTTATTTAGTGAACACTGTGAAAACAAATTTGGGCAGCTAGAGCTAATGCAGAAAGGAGAAGAAAGAAGGTTTCGTCAGTGAAGAGGTGTTAGCACAGACTGGCCAAAACTTTAGAAAGACTCTTGAACCCACACAGGGCCCAGCGTGAGGAAGACTCAGAGGCCAAGGTCAGAGGGCTGCAAACCAGGGCCGTGCTCCTCAGCACTCAGCACCCTGGAGCACTCAGCCTCCTGAGTGCTCCAGGGCTGTCCCACCTGATGGAGCACCAGACCCACTAAATGTGCCATTCATCTTCTTCCTTTCAAAGTTCACTCCCTCCGCTCCATGGCCTCCCCAGCTCATCACAACCTGATTTCACCAGCCCTGCCAATGACCTTGCCCTGACCATCGGGCCTCCTTCCTTCCTCCTCCCTGCTCTTCGGGCAGCAAGGTCGTGGGTGACAGCTTTGCCCTTGCTCTTCTTGGCCTGACACTTCCTCCCCCTTCCCAGCGCTGCACCTGCCTTAATGAGGAACTCCCCGACGCGGGCCTCGGGGAGACAATGTGGCCAGGAGCCGGATTTGAGAGTTGTTTGTATAAAAGTGCAATGTTCTATGGCCACCTCTTGCTGTGGCCGCCAGGGGCGTGGCCAGCCTTCAGCTCAGGCTGGGAACCCCAGGGACTCCTCTGACTTTGACCCGTCCTCTCCTTCTCCCTGAGCAGCTCTGCCGTGCCCTGGACATTTGTCCATACTCAACCTCTCTTCTTGCAGCCACCCATGCATTATTATTTTTTAGCCTGAAATGTAGCAGAATTTTCTTCTTTCTATGCCTCCTGGCCCTGCTAGGAACAGGCTTATAAGCCCTTCACCCCCCATCTTCCTGCCTGGACTCTGTCTCCCTGGACTGGGATGGAGGGGAGAGCAAGACAGGGACAGAGGAGCCCTGGCTGTAAGGTACAGATGTCTCAGCTGCTGCTGGGAAGCAGACAACCCAACAAAGGAGAGATGGAAGTATGAGGAACTGAGTTTAGTGAAAAATTACCATCGATTCCAAAGCAGGAAGTTCAGTGCTTTGTGTAAAAGGGGAACCTCGGGGCATTTAATGACCCTAGATAGAGTGTCATCAATTTTATGGCTTTAATTGAACCACAGTGCAATAAACTATTCTGCAAAGCTTTTGTGTGCTAGGAATGCTAGCACCTCCACCTTGTTCTTCTCTTTTAGCTGTAGTTCCTCCTCAGTGTGCAGGACCCTTCCTCATTCTTTGTTTAGGAGGAAATGGCTACAGCACAGGAGGGAAACCTGCCTGGAGTCTGGATAGAGGTGTAATGGAGTGTCCTGGAATGGGCGCAGGAGGTGGCTCCCAGCACACCAATCAGCCTGGAGGAGAAGGATGGAATGCCAGCAGAGGGTCAGCACCCCACGAAGCAAATAAAGACTGTTCATTTTTCTGTCATGAATGTATTTCAGTCTCACAAGGAACCAGCAAGTTGGGTGTTACTTTTATAACCATTTTGCAGATGGCTAAACTGAGGCTCTTAAGAATAGGAAGGACTTATGAATGTTTACCTGGGTAGTATAAGACAGGTTCAGGGTTTCTGAGCCTGAACTCAGTGGTTTCTTGCTCAAAATGCAAGTCACGTGGGGTACAGGTGGCTAAGTGGTCCCTGGAGCATAGTAGCCTCCTAGAAGACACCAAGGCACCTCCAGACCCAGGATGTGATCAGCAAGGGCTCCCTGGAAAACTCAGGGACCTTGGAACCAGGAGCCCAGATCTTCTCCCCTGGAATGTCACCTAGGACGGATGAGGTTAGCATAGGGGGCCCAGACCACAGCACAAGTGGCCAATATCCTCCTCGGTGGCCCTGTGGACAGCCCTCAGCTCAGCAGCTTTCAGGAACATCAGGAGACAGTCTGTGGAGGTGGCAGTGGGCAGCAAGACTCCAGTGGATCTGTCACATACAGGACGGGCGGCAGGACTTGTAGGGCCTCACGCTAAATGACAACGTGGGCCTCTTGTTCAGAATTATGAGGAATTTCAAGGGGCTGGAGCGGTGGCTCGGCGGTTACGGCACTAGCCTGGCAAGAGCAAGGATGCGAGTTCCAACCCCAGCACCACGTACGCAGTGAAGTCTTGGAGCAATGAAAGTCACATGGAAAACTAAATAAAATTGATTCCCTCTCTCTTTCTCTCTCCCTTTCTCACTATCCTTCTCTCTTTAAAAAAGAAGAAGAAGAAGAAGAAGAAGAAGAATTTCAAGATGGTTCAGCAGAGAAATAAATCAAGCATGGGGCCCTTCCACCTGCGGGTCCTCATGAGACTGCTCGGGTCACACGTGTGTACTACACCTGCCTTAACGTTTCACCGCCACTGTGACGGTGTTCCTAGAGCAGAAGCATTGACGGGAAAGATCCAGACTTCTCTCTCCTTCCCCAACTCCCTGGAGTAGCTGAATTGCACAAGACCAAGTTATCAGGCAGGCGCTCTGTTCCGGGCCCCTGACTCCCATTGCTCCTCCCCGCACCCCGCACCCCATAAAAAAAGTGAGCTTGCTACGGTCCTCAGCCCTGCAGCCAGCTGCAGGAAGTGAGATTCGAACCCGGGCTCAGGACTCTGAAGCTCTCTCTTCTGCACTCCACCCGTGGCACCTTCAAACCCTGCAGGGAAAGACGGTTTCTAGGAACCTCTGACAGGGAGGTTGATATTCCACGTACTTTCACTGACTCCACCAGGGCAGTGTTTCCGCAGGAGGGACATAAACCATCTGACCTCGTGCGATGACTGTAGACAGTACGTGGGCAAAACTTTCCATCGCAACGTTTATCATATCATTTTAATTCATTTAATTCTTGACAAGATGCTATTCCCATGGCTCAAGAATTCACAAATATTTTCTCCTATCACTGCTAAACTCTTCCTGCCCATCAGAAACTACTTTTATTAGTTGGTCGGCATGGTTTTCTCCGAGAAGATTTTAAACACACAAGTAGAATTCTCCAGTTCTCCATCCCCTCCCCTTTTACCCCTGCGCCATTTGAAACACAACCTCCACCTTGTTCTTCTCTTTTAGCCATAGTTCCTCCTCAGTGTGCAGGACCCTTCCTCATTCTTTGTTTATGACTGCGTAGTTTTCCGCTGTATAACCAGTCCCCTTGGATGACAGTCAAGTTGCTTCCCATTGTAAGCTATCATAATAATGCTACAATGAACAAGCGTTCTTACATTGGTGGTATCTCATAACATCTGTGAACATATTCACAGGTTAAATTCATAGAAGTAGAATCACTGGGTCGGAGGGTATGTTTATTTTAACGTATATTGAAAAAAAATCTGTAGCTAGCACACCAAGTCCACAATTGTTCAGATAGTACTTTTTAAAATGAGACTGTTCTTAAAGGGTGAATCATTGAAAAAGGAATCCTATCAACAGGCATGTGCCACTGGGAGGCTGAGGCAGGAGCATCCAAATTTGAGGTCAGCAGGGTCAACTGAGTAAGACCTTGTCTCTAAAATTTGAAGAGTTAGGGATGTAGCTCAGTGGTAGAGCACCTCTGGGTTCAATCCTCAAGTTAAAAAAAATTATATATATATACGCATACACACACACACACACACACACACACACTAAGCAAATAGCAGAATTGGTAATTTGAAAATGTGGCCAAAAATTATGGAAGAATATTGATTCAGTCCAATTACCTGCTGATGATTCCATGATGCTGGTGTCCCCGGAGCCTGGAAAAGAACCTACACCCAGAGAAGGGGGCACGTCTCTGTAAAGAATGCTCCAGCATGGGGCTGGAGCAGTGGCCCAGCGGTTACAGCGCTTGCCTGGCATGCGGGAGGATGCAGGTTCGAATCCCAGCACCACATGCACACAAAGTGTTGGAGCAATGAAAGCCACATGAAAAACTAAATAAAATTGATTCTCTCTTTCTCTCTCTCACTGCCCCCACCTCAACTCTCAAAATAAAAAAGAGTGCTCCCCTGAGGCTGCTTTGGCAGTTCAACCATGAGCAGATGAGAGAAAGGGCTACATGGCTCCCAGACGTCTTCTAGTCTGAACCCAGAGCTCCAGGGACAGGGTGACGCAGGCCAGGATGGGAGCCCCAGGTGTCAGGGCACGGCTGCTGTGGGCAGAAGAGGATGTTACCAGTCAGGGAGTCCTGCCAGCCTCCTCCGCAGGCCAGCAGCGTGACCGCCAGGCCTCTGGGTGGGTAGTTGCGTTTATGTAGCCAAAGGTTGCCTTAGCCATGGAGGCGACCGCAGGACCAGCTGACTCAGAGGAGCTTTGCAGTCAGCACAAGCGAGCAGACCGGCTTCCAAACTCGGCCCCTGTGAGTCCTCTCCTACTTACGTTTGGGAGGCTCAGTTTTGAAACTCAGGAGAAAAATCTTTTCTTCTGTCCTTACTGAATTCCAACATGGAGTGTGTATGAACCCACGTGTTGGTCAACTTTTGCAATGATTCAGTTGTGTGAGTTGATGTTCTTGCTCCGAGCTTCGGGTTACTTGGAAATAGGACCCAAGGTGCTTACAGTAAGTCTAAAAGCAGAAGCTGACGTTGATATGAAGAAGATTCTGCCAACTTCATATTTAGACCACCAAATTTGTTCAGTTGTGTTGTCTAAGGAATATCTTGCCCAGATAGCTCATTTATGGTACTTTCCTGATAGGTATATCCTCTCAAAATAGGAAAAGAGTTTGTTTTGATCTGACTTGTTTTTATCAAACTTCTTGCCAGTTCCTAAAGGTTCCAGCTTTCTTTTTGTTTCTAATACCTTTGTTTAATAATCTATTGTTTAGAATTCCTTCCAGGGGTAAGCTCATAAATTGTCAATGTTTCCAGAATCCATGGCTTTAGAAGAGTGGAACCGCATTCCATCCATCCCAGCCTCTCAGCCTCCATCCCAGCCTCCCAGCCTCCATCCACATGCTTCAGTTCCTGGCAGGGTTTTAGGGATCACACTTGAAAATGCTATTGGTTTCTGGGATTTCGTGAGTCTGGATTTAATAACTGCAATTTCTTTAAAGCAGCTATCAGCTTTCTCATCATTCACCCCCCCCACCCCCCACCCCCGCATCTTCAACTTCCTGTGTAACTTTTTTTTTTCCCCCAGGGCTGAGGACCGAACCTCGGGCCTTGCGTGTGCTAGGCAAGCGCTCTGCCACTGAGCTAAATCCCCAACCCCTTCCTGTGTTACTTGGAGAGAAAATAAGAGCAGAGGAGTTCTGCTTTTCTCTTTGCTATCTGTTAACCTGACACCATCCACACCAAGCCAGACCCTCCCTGCTCTTCCTCCTCTGACTCGAAGAAGCCCTTCGTGTTATCCTTAGTTGTTGTTGTTGTTTTTTCTTATATTCTGCCTTTTACCTCTGCCAAGCACCCGGGTTTCCTTGTCCAGAAGCCACGTCCTCCATCATTTATCCCTGCCTGGCCGCCTCAGAGTCTCCTGGGGACCCCACCGCCTCCCCATTTCCTTTCTCTTTGGGATTTGTAATATGTGACTCTGTTTGTTCCTGAGACTCTCATCTCTCTTCAACAAACCCATGGTTTAGAATCTTTGCCCAGGAACTCACATCCACTTTTCTTTTTCTTCCCTGTTTATGGGTAACAAAGGGAGAGAATACGTCAACACCAATCAGAGCAAACCTGATTAAACACTGAAACTTTTTCTAAGGGCCTAGACTTGAGATAAAAATTCAGATGGGTTTCAGGAAAGGCTGGACTCAAGCTGCAAAGTCTCTGTCTCTTGTCTCTCCTCCCTGCTGGCCACCTGCTTCATCCTCTCTTTGTAGACTAGCCAATTCTGCTTTCCTGGGTCTCAGGGCAGAACATAGTAGAACAATTCCTAAGTTTATATATCCCTCAGCACTAAATCCTGATTCACAGGAGATAGAACCTCTTGGACATGACTCGTCAGGTGCCTGCTATGGTCCAACCAGCCAGGCAGCAAACATGCAAAGTGGCCGAAAGACCCACGCTTCTGCCACAGCCCAGCGAGGCCAGCCTGGAGAAAAATGAAGAGCCCCCCTGATAGGTGTCTACTCTTCCTGTGTGCACCATTCATTCAGCAGGTGGTTAGCGAGTGTCCAGGCACTATTGTGCTTGTTAGGGGCATTTCACGCAGAACAAAAGAGAATCTATTTTGCTAAATGCGGGGTACATCTCTAACTCTAACTCTTTTGCACAAAGCCCTCTCCCAACCCCATGCACACACTCTTTTTTTTTTTTTTAAGAGAGAAGGACAGAGAGAGAGAGAGAATTATTTTTGATTGAGTTGTTCTCATGGCTTTTGTTGCTCTGACACTTAGCTGTGTACGCGGTGCTGGGGTTTGAACCCATGTACTTGTGCATGCTGAGCAAGCACCGTAACTGCGGAGCCACCGCTCCAACCCCTGCACTTGCTCTTTATGTAATGACATGACAGTTTCCCCTCCTGTGACAGGTAACCGGCTGGCTTCGAGCATCATTCTCCTTCGACGCCCACCGGCTCCAGAGCTCTTACCCAAGGGAGATATGTCGAGGAAACACATGCACGGACTATTTGGAGACCTGTGCTTTCCTAAAGAAAGATGCATGGAGTTTTAAGCATTTTTAAAAGAGCTTCCTGGATTTAGGACTGGATTGCGTTTTGTGGATGGGCATTGTGAAGAGAAGAAACAGAACTGACAAGGTCAATTGCATCCAAAACAAGAAAGTCACCAGGATGCCCGGGACTCGGATGAAGCCAGGTCAGCCACACTCTCACAACTTTTTGGAACAGCACATGTTTATTAAGCTTTTGATGTGAGACACTGTGTGCTAGATTCTGGGGAAAATGTAAAGAAATAGAGAGCACGTACCCTGCCTTCAGAGAGCCTACGGACAGCCAGGCAGATGCAGAAAACAGCTAATAGAACATAGAACATTTGTGCTTTTAGGGTTTGATTATAAAATGGCATAAGAACTTAGGAAGGGCTTCCTATAGGAGATATCAAGTTGAGCTTTTTTATTTTTATTTTTTGGAGGTACTGGGGATTGAACCCAGGGGTGCTCTACCACTGAGCCACATCCCCAGTCCTTTTTATTTTTATTTTTTTTTATTTTGAAACAAGGTCTTGCTAAGTTGCTGAGGCTGGACTTGAACTTGAAATCCTCCTCTCTCAGCCTCCTGAATAGCTGAGATTACAGGTGTGTACCATTGCACGCAGCCTAAACTGAACTTTGAAGGATGGACAGGATTCGGATCTACAGGAAAAAAAGTGAAAACAACATTTCTGTATTGAGGGTCTGGTGTATTTCCTTGCCACAGTCAGCGTGCAGAGTTTCGATCATTCATTCATTCATCAAACTTCTCCTGAGTGCCCACTTCTGCAGGTTCTAGACTTGGTGTGCACAAGGAATATAAAGAAAAAAACACCTTGGTCTCCAGGGTGCTTACTATGAGAGTTTTGGAAAGAATAGGCATTGCATCTGTCCTCGGTTTTATTTAAAATATAGACCAGCTGGGCGCAATGGTGCGCTCCTGTAATTCCAGTGGCTTGGGAGGCGGAGGCAGGAGGATTGTAAATTCAAAGCCAGCCTCAGCAACTTAGCAAGGCCCTGTCCCAAAATAAAAATGTAAAAAGGGCTGGGAATGTGGCTCAGAGGTTAAGACCTCTGTTCAAATCCCTGGTACCCAAAATAATAAATAAAATGATAGACCAGGTACATGTAGCCAGCCAAATTAAAAGCACCTTCCACAAAATATAAATGGCCAAGAAATATATGAAAACGTTTGCCCAGCACAGCGGTGCATGCCTGTGATCCCAACAGCTCGGGGGCTGAGGCAGGAGGATTGGCAAGTTCAAAGGCAGCCTCAGCAACTGAGTGAGGCTCTAAGCAACTTAGCAAGACCCTGTCTCAAAATAAAAATAAATGGAAAAGACTGGGGATGTGGCTCAGAGGTTAAGCACCCCTAGGTTCAATCCCTGATACCAAGAAAAGAAAATGTTCAACCTTATTAGCAATTGGGGAAATGCAAATAAAAACTACACAGATTTCATCTCACACCAGTCAGAACGAACGACAGCCATCAACAAATAACAGGGGCTGGAGCGGTGGCTCAGTGGTTACTGCGCTTGCCTGGCATGCGTGAGGACGTGGGTCCGAAACCCAGCACCACGTACACAGCGAAGCTTCACTTTGGAGCAACGAAAGCCACATGAAAAGCTAAATAAAATTGATTCTCTCTCAGAACACTTTGTTGTGTACATGGTGCTAGGGTTCAAACCTGCATCCTTGTGCATGCCAGGCAAGCATTGTAACTGCTGAGCCACCGTTCTAGCCCCCCATGGTACTGATATTTAACACCTGCTTTAAAGAACCTGCGACATGATCAGCTTATGGAAGATAACAGCAGGAAAATCAGACACGATCCTGTACTCCTGGATTACCATCTAGTTGGGGGACATTCATGTGAATGATTGTGATCACGTGTGGTTGAGCACACACAAAGAACAGTGTAGAGTTTTCTCCGAGAGCACACCGCAGGAAAAACTAACCTAGCTGGTCAATTAGAGAAGACTGGAACTGTTTAGTTATAACAGGCAGAATTCAAAGGCAATCCCCAATGGTCTCTGCCTTTATAGAATCCCCTCCCCTTGAGAGGGAAGTTCTTGTGACTTGCTTTCAGAATATGGCAAAGGTGAAAGCATTTTGCAAAGATCATTAATGCCCCTGAGTAGTTGACTTTAGGTTAATCAAAACAGAGAATATCCTGGGTGGGCCTTGTGTAATCAGGTGAGTCCTTTACAACCGTTTGAGAGATGAGAGACCCAGAAGAGCAGACTCTTCCTCCGTCCGCTGCTGCCCTTGAAGCAGCTTTCAGGGAGTCTATAGCAAAAACACAAGAAGCAAGTGCTTCCTTAGTTCAGCTCTAGATGAGGATGCGACCTGGCTGACACCTTGATTTCAGCCTTGTGACACCCTGGGCCAGACAGGCAGCTGCTGTGCCACACCCAGAGTCCCAGCCCATGTGACCTGTGACAAAGTAAATGTGTGATTATATCCATCCAGCTATCTATATACACATGCATACATATTTTTTAAGAGAGAGTTAATTTTTATTTTTACGTATTTTCCTCCCTTTAGTTGTGTGCATGGTGCTGGGAATGGGGCCGGTTGCTCACTCAGGCTGGGTAAGCGCGCTCCTGCTGAGCTCTCTGCAGCCCTAATGTGTGCTATTTTAAGCCGTCCCGTTGTGCCATTTGTTTTGAGGCAATGGAGAAGAAACCTGGGGTGGACTCGACTGGGCACGTGTGGGTGTCTTCCTGGGAACCTGAGGGTTTCAGTGGCCTTGCTGAGCCGAAGCTTCCGAGTCCCCTACATGAACTCTAGGTCAGGTTCCTAAGTGATGAGCGAGGTGTCCCTGTCCACCCCTCGGTGTGAGTACCTCCGTGATGTGGGAGCTGAGGACGCAGGTTGTCCTCACACAGCCAACAAACAGGGCTACGGAAAACTGTACTTTGTTCAAATCGGTTCGTGTGTACCCAGCACCCAGCACATGCCCGGAATTGTGCTAGGTGTGGTGAGAGACTGAAGGACGCTGGGGACAGAGCGCTGGCCTTTGCGGAGCTTGGGAGAAGCCTCATGCCAGGAAGGGGCAAAGGGCAACAGGACAGAGAGCTCTGGAGGAGCAGGCGAGGACGCTGTTGCTAGCGAGTGCTGGGGACGAGGGTGTGTTTTGGTTTTCCAGGAGCTCTTCCAGGAGGGAAGAGTAGGCATTGAGACAGCTCTTGGCTTCTAGCTGAATGCACAGAGGCAATGGCAGCTTGGGGTTTGTTAGCTGATACATAAAACCAGCTTCTTAAGAATTTTGGAGGGGCTGGAGCGGTGGCTCAGAGGTTGCGGCGCTTGCCTGGCATGCGCCAGTACGCGAGTTCAAACCCCAGCACCACGTATGCAACCAAGTGTCCGAGGAATGAAAGTCACAGGAAAAACTAGAATAAAAGCTTGCGTCTCTCTTTCTTTCTCTCACTGTCTCCTCTTCCTTTTTTTTTTTTTAAAGAATTTTGGAATACGTTTAAATACATGGAGCTGAAACTGGGAGTTTCAACCGACACTTCAACAAAACATATTAACAAATAATGTATGTTGAACACCTACTATATGCCAAGCTCTGTACTAGGTACCCAGTCACACAAGTATGTCAGTCAGAATGTTTTAAACTCCGATAGAAAACCCCTTTTGAGTGGCTTCAACAACGATTTACTATCTAACTGAACAAGAAGTTTTGAGGTAGATCAGCCCCAAGATTTGTGAACTCGGATGCTCACCAACCTGATTCATTTTGCTTTTCCATTGTCTTCTCCTCAGGACAAGGGCTCATTCATAGTTAGTTTTCCTCATGGTCACAAGATAGCTGCCACTGTTCTAGGCACATCTCCACAATGCTGTTTGGTGGAGAAATAAGTACTGTGTCTTTCCATGTTGCCTTTCTTCTAATCAGTGAGGAAACAAATTCAGCAGCGTTCTCCTAATGTCTCATTGACCAGAATATTCTCTCATGCATGGGTACAGCTGGGACAGGCCCGGTCGCTGGAGAACATGGAAGGAGGCCTGTGTGGCTGGGTGGCATGGACTGAGTGTGGGGCATCAGGAAGGTCTTCCTGCCTCTGCAGGAGGAGCCTAGCTTATACAAAGGCACTGACACTTTGAACACAGGGCCTCAGATGTGGTCCGAGTTGTGTTGCTAAAAACTCCATGCAGCTGCTACGTAGAGGATGGGTGAAGGGGCAGGGGATTCAGGAGACCATCCTGTGAGCCCATGAGCTGAGGTGGCTTGGCGCAGGTAGTGACAGAGGGAAGCTGGAGAAGTGGGCAGAGCCGAGCCTTGATGGCATCGTTCGTGTCCTGGGGGGACACAAGGGCGGGTGGTCCCCGGACTTCCTCCCAGGGTGCGTGATCTGCTGCAAGGGCTGGGGTGTGTGTGTGCACCCACAACCCTGCAAGGCAGAGGGTGACTAAGAGCCACGTGGGATGGAGAAGCAGGAAGGTTCAAACTAGGATGACAAACAAGAAGGCAAAAGCATTGTTTCAATGAAGTTCAGCTTCACTGAGAATGCACTTGGCTGTCCTCGGAATCATGAACGTGCCACTAGAGTCCTGATGACGCGCAGGGTGGTAAAGCAACAGAGCGCGGCCACCTGCAGGTCATTTCTCAATGACTCTGAACTTCTTTTAGATTCCCTTTCAACACTCATTTATGAGAGACGCTGGGGACTCCAGAACAAAAAACCCAAGGTCCCAACTTTCAAGGCCCTAAGAATTGAGCAGATGCAGAGATAAATTGTAATACATCTTTGGGAAGAGGTGATACAAACGAGAAAATTCTCTAGCACCTGCAGTGTGGAGCTGGATCTCACAAAGGAGGTGGCAGAAGTATCACTTGAGGAATGGGCCTTGACGGACAAGCAGGAGTTTGCCAGGCAAAGTGGAAGGTGGGAAGGTCTTCCGAAGGGGGAAGGGGCTGTGCGAAGTGCACCACGGCTCTTCAGTTCTCCCCCTCCAGAGCCTGTAAGGCACTGAGCTCTTCCAGCATCTCCCAGTTAGCATCCAAGCACCCTCATGAACATGCACTTTCGCCACCAGGAAGCGAGGATTTCCATCAGCCACCCGAGGAGACCCAATGCCCCTGGGAAGTTTTACTGACTTTCACTGCTCCAGGGAAGCAAGGGAAGGAACCCGACATCAGTTTCTTCCAAGACTAGGGAACACATGAGTCACCAACAGAGGACCTTCATCTGTTCCCTTTTCACAGAAGGACCGAAATCGTCATTTACCCTAGTAACTGGCTTCTAATTTTGGCATTTGCAGGAAATCGGTCCTTTCTGAACTTCCTGAGAGTTCATGAAGTCATCTCAGCCCCTGACGGGCACTCAGGACCATGGGCACTGGCTCCGAAGAGAGGTCACTGCTTGTTCCACTGAAGATAAAGACTAACGAATCAGCACGGTCTGGGAGGGCGAGAACACGAGCGGGGAGCTGGACAGGACTCTGCTCTTGTCCCACACCCTCACGTGACGAGTGTGACACTGAGGAACAAGGAGGCTCATGGACCTGCCCAGGTCCCTCCTAGGCCCCGGGCTGCCCCAGACAGGGGTGGGAGGCAGAGAGAAGGAGCAGGGTGACAGCAGAAGCATTTTGAGGAAGTGACCCATTGCAGGCATCTCAACGACGCACGCACTTCCTCTCCCCTCCACAGGCTGCCTCCACCCGCCCTCTCTCTAGTCTCTTTCCTTTTTCTTCTGTGGCAGGTCACACGTCAGTTGCTGACAGGTGGGGACACTTCCTGACACCTTCGCAGCTTTAAGAAGTGTCCGCGAACAGACACTAAGAAGGCTGAACCCTCCTTCTGCACACCTGGCCAGGGACGGAAGACCCAAGGCTGCTGGGGCTGCCCCGGTGGGGGAGCCGCCCGCTCTGTCCCCCCTCTCCGGAGGCTCTCTCGGCCTCCCGGTCTCCACCTCACCATGTCCCTGGCTGAGGCCATCAGCCTCTGGAATGAAGGGGTGCAGGCGGCAGACAAGAAGGACTGGAAGGGCGCGCTGGACGCCTTCGGTGCCGTCCAGGACCCCCACTCCCGGATTTGCTTCAACATGGGCTGCGTGCACACCATCCTGGGAAACATGCCGGAGGCCGAGAAGGTAAGCAGGCCTCACCTGTGCCCTGTAATTACAGCTTTCGGTCCCACTGCACCCGAGAGACCTCCAGGGAGTGCAGGCCCCACCTCCCTTGCCCTGATTTAACTGGGGTGAGGAGGAGCCTGGCAGCCCCCTGGAAAAGCTCCCCAGGTGGCTCTCACCTCCTGTCTTCTCCATCTGCTAAGTTCAAACTCTCCTGCACTCATTCTTTAACAGCTTCACAAAGTCTCCCTGGTGACATTTTCCTCTCCAAGCCCTGCTGCATGCAGGATCTGCCTCACTGCCTTACACCTGACTATAAGTCCATGTGTGTCCACATTGCCTGCCTGAGAGGTCAAGGGGCGACACTGGTGAAAAATAGGTTTGTCCAGGCTGGAGCGGTGGCTCAGCGGTGCAGCCCTTGCCTGGCATGCGTGAGGACCTAAGTTTAAACCCCAGTACCACGTACACAAGAAAGACTCAGAGCAACGAGAGCCACGTGAAAAACTAAATGACTCTCTCTCTCTCTCTCTATATATATATATATATATACATATATATATATATATTAATATCACACACACACACACACACACACACTGTCCCTCTGTCTTTAAAAAAAAAAAAAGAAGAAAGAAATAGGTTTGTCCAAAAGGACAGCTCTGATCCCCTGTTCAGGACACTCTTCTAGGGATTCCGGGGCTGTCAGAAGGAATTCAGACCATGATTGATTCGTGGCGTCTGCAACGCACATGATTTGGGGTAACTTGACATCTTTTAAAAATACTTTTCCTCTCTTCAGTCTCCTGGTGTGGGGTTGGGCTTTCTCAATGATCACTTTTTGGATTGGTGATGGCAAGGTGGAAGGGCATGGAGTTTGGAAAGATCTGGGATTAAGCCCTAGCTCTCTTCTTCCTGTAGTATAAAGCAAGCCACGTAATCAGCTTCATAGCATCTGGAGCGTTTAGATGCTATGAAGCTTGCGTGAGACACCAACTATTAAAGTGCCATGTCACTTCACATACCTATGTTGCAATTTGGACTTTTACCTTGTACCGTCAGCTTTTGCAAGCTGATATGGAGACAAATATCTGACTCCCTCGACCCTCTTTCACAAGAGGGTCTGCTGTTATCAGCAGATGAGCAAGCCTTGGCCACGAGGCTCCAGACTCTCTGAAAAGTGGTTCTCAGGCCCCAGAGTCGGGCCACAGACTGACAGGAGCAGGAGACGAGACCACCTCTGGCTGGAGGGAGGTGGCTGCTCCACCACCCCCAGGGCCTGCCGCGGGGCTGAGCAAACACCACTGTGCACCCCGAATGCTGCAGGAGACCAGAGGTGCAGGTTGTCGGGGAGAAGAGATCAGTGAAGGAGGCAGTAGCTGGGTGCAGCTGTGCCGGGGGGGGCACCGTTTGCTCCCATGGATCCTTGGCAGCAGGGCAGGGCAGGCCCTTCCCATTGCACCCGTGCTCATGCAGACAGATCCCCCCTTCCACTCTCCTCCTCAGCCTGCCCTTGTTTCCCTGCTTGGGCCCTTACTGCCAGAAGTTTATATATATATAAATATATATATTCTTATTTTTTATTGTTTTAATTATATACTACTTACATAATACATTCATAGCATAAAAATATAGCCATTTATGTATCTTAATTATACTACTTGCGTTGTAATGAATCTAGTGTGCCTGCCAGTCATCTTGAAAGGCAGATGTAATGTCCCCTCGTGGAGCTCAGGTAACTTGCCACTTGCTATACAATGAGGAAGTGACAATCCAGGGTGTGCTGTCCCAGGGTGTCCTAGGTGCCCTAGGCTTCTTGGCGCCTTGACCTTGACCATTCTCGTGCCCCTTCCTGACTCCCCCTGGGGCCTAACACTCCTTGCGGCCTGGCTCCCTGGCCACATGTGGACCCTTCTCTCCGCAGGCCTTTACCAGAAGCATTAACCGAGACAAGCATTTGGCGGTGGCCTACTTCCAACGAGGGATGCTCTACTACCAGATGGAGAAGTAAGTGGTGCAGAGTTGCATGCTGGGGAGGTCTGGGGAGCAACCCAAGGCGCCTTGGTGCTGGCAGACCTGGTACTGCAGCCTCCGTTGGAAGGAAGCCTGCCTGGCCCTGCTTGGAATCAGCACCCAAGCAGAGGCTCTTGCCAGGACCCCAGGCCTTGCAAGTCCACAGAGACGCAGTCGCAGAGAGCCCAGACACCACCACGCTATTCAGCCAGCAGGGCACCCCACTAGCATCCCTGATGGGGTCACCTACAGTGGCTTGCCACTATGAGATATTGAGCTGTTCCAGAATGAGGGTCAGCAGGAAACCACACCAAAGCCTGGCTTGAGCCCACCAAGGTGTGTTCTCAAAGTCTGATTTCATGCATTCAATGAGATATAATTCAGCCACAAAAATGAGAACACGAACTAACAACAGTATGCGGCCAAGAATAATTTAATTCAGATAAATAAGTAGTATACATACTGAAATGGAAAAAGTTCACAGTGCGTATCAAAGTTTTTTTAAAAATTTCAAAATAGTATTGTATAACACAATCCCGTTTGTTTCATAGAGAAGACTGGAACGTCATAGATCAGAATATTATTGGTAATTCTGGTTGGTGGGTTGGTAAGGAAGCTCGTTTTCTTTTGTTATCCCATCTGCATTTTTTGGTGTGTTTACAGTAAATATGAAGCAATTAGTAAAAAGATAATTACTAAATGAAAGTTAATCTCAATTTCGACTCCCCCCCTCAAGTGACCAAACAACCAATGTATATGACAGAGGAAAAATATTCCAATGTGAATATTAAATTTCCGGAATGTTTTGGGGACAGCAAACTCATGCTTTGTGGAAATTGTTCCATCACGTGCACAGGTTCCGGGGAAAGGGAACTAGGCTCAGATCTGTGAAGAGCTCTTTGCAGTGGGCCTGGTCGGCTCATGGTGAGGGTGGGGCTGCAGGAGGACAGGGCGTGGATGGCAAAGAGGGCAGGCGCAGAGGATGAGTGGGCATGGGTGAGGGTCACGCTCTGATCCTGAGCTACCTGGGAAAGTTTTGATGCTAGGGCTTGCCAGAAACCCAGCCTGTCTTGCCCCGTGCTCAGCAGTTGCTAAGGGAAACCACAGGACACTCAAAGATGGAGATGCACTCAGCCACCTGAATGAGTAAGAGAGGTAGCTAAGTCTTCCCCAGAGGACAAACACAGACAGAGACCATCTGGGAGAGAAAGCTTGCACCTGGGAAAATGTATGTGATGTTCTCCTTCACTGGCACTGTGCCTGGAGGCCTTCACCTTCTCCAGATGTATAGAATACCCAGGGAGGCCAAGAGCAAATCCTCCAGCCTGTTTTCAATCTCAAAAGACCAACTCTGGGGCCACCCCTCTAATCAGCTCCAATAGCCTCTACTGAGGAGGGGTGACAGGACAGCGCCAGCACCCAGGAGGAAGTCCCCAGCGGAAATGCCCTCAAACCCCAGATCCCAGAAGGCCACAATTTTGAGAGAGTTAGAAGGATCTAGGATTAAGACCCAGAATTCTGTTATGAGTTAAATCTGAGAGGGAAAATCTACCAAATTTAATCTCCAGTTCAGCAGCACTCTGATGGGGGAAATGACACCAGGGGGACACAGTTCTCCACCCTCACCCGGCTCCTTTCCTTATGCCCAATCTGTAGGTGCTGGTGCACCCCCTGCCATCCCTTTCTCAACCCTTTTTCCTTGCCTGACCACAACAGCGGCAGTTAAGTGGTAAAACATGGACATTTTCCCAGGGAGCTATACGCAAGCACACACCTTCTATGATGTGCTTCTCAGTGGGGTATGGACATCCTCCTTGACCCTCGCCATCCATTTCTGGGCACTGGGCACGGTTACCCTCTCCCAAAGTACTCACCTCCCTTTGTAATCGCCCAGCTAGGCATCTGTACCCAGTCAACCCAGAATGACCCTAACCCTCAACCTTGTCAGGGTGACCTCTGAGCTCCACCTCTTTCTCTTTCTTTCTCTTCATCCCCACCATCACCACTGGAAACTCATTTTTCTTTTTTTCCTAATTTTTTTTGTTTGTTTAAAGAGAGAGAGAGAGGAAAGAGAGAGAATCAATTTTATTTAACTTTTTCACGTGGCCTTCATTGCTCAGACACTTCATTGTGTACGCGGTGCTGGGGTTTGAATCTGCGTCCTTCCTTGTATATTCCAGGCAAGCGCTGTAACTGCCAAGCCACCGCTCCAGCCCTGGAAACTCATTTTTCACCAGAACAACCGCAGTCATTTCCAAACTAATTTGCAAGCCGCCATCTTGTCCCCTTCATCTATATTCCAGAGTAATTAAAAAAAAATCATTGAGATATGCTTGAGAATTTGCAATGCTCCCGTACTACAGGATAAAGGCCCGATCTGTGCTCTGTTCCCCTGGGGTCCAGCCACTGCTTGTCCCCTCACTTGTCCTCCAGGCCTTTGCCACACTCAACCTCGGGGACGCCCCCCACACTCTCTCTTGTGCCTCTTTTTGTGATATTTGTCTGGCCTATAACAGATATTTGCTTATATGGTCGTCTCCTCTGCATCCCTTAGAAGAAGAAATCTTCAAAACCTCAAGCTGCTATTACAGTCTAGATAGTAGTTACTCAATAAATGTTTGCTGAGTTAATAAATGAGAGTGAGCAAGTCTCTGCTTCAAGGAAATTACAGATTAAAACGGGGAAACAAGCCACCAACACTGGTAACTGTAATGTCAGGCAGAAGTGGGTGAATGTTGTAAGCCCTGAAGGGAGGTGCCCAGGGGCACTTTACCACTGAGCCACATCCCCAGCCCTTTTTATTTTTTATTTTGAGACAGCATCTTGCTAAATTGCTGAGACTGGCCTCGAACTTGTAGTCCTCCTGCCTCAGCCTCCCAAGTCACTTGGGCTTACAGGTGTGTACCACCAGCCCAGGGTGTAAGCACTATTTTTAAATAAGTGCCATGGGGATCTAGAGATGACTTCTTGCTGAGTGGGTTAGGAATTCCCTCTGATTGCGGTGGGATTTGTTCTAGGGTGACAGCATCATCGATATAGGCTTTATGCCACTCTTAAGTTTCAGCAGAACAAAGAACATGTATCCAAGGACGCAGGTGGAGTCTCAGGGATGACCTGGCCGAGCTGCCTCACTCTCTGGCCATAGTCTTGTCACCTGAAGTGGGGAGGGGCTCTGAGTTGTCTTCCAGACCCTGTGCTTCATGAATCTTAGGGTTGAGGGAAAAGAGTCTCAAGGCCCTTTAGATGGGCCTGTTTTTGTTTTTTTTTAAGAGAGAGGGACAGTGAGAGAGACAGAGAAAGAGAGAAACAACTTTATTTAGTTTTTCACATGGCCCTAGTTACTCCAACACTCAGTTGTGTACGTGGTGCTGGGGTTTGAACCCGGGTCCTTGTGCTTGCCAGGCAAGCGCTCCAACTGCTGAGCCACCGCTCCAGCACCTAGAGGGACCTGGTTTAAGGAGGCCCAGCAGCCAGGGTTCTCCCTGCTGACCAGGAAGTGGGAAAGGGCAGGACCTGGACCTCTGTCAAAGGAACGAGCAGGAACTTCAGTGGTTCTCTTTATAGGGTTTGTTACAAAAATTAATGATCAGAAACTCTCTCAAGCTCTGAGCGTGTGAAAGCCACTGCAGGGTTCACGCTTGGGCGGGCGGGGAGCCCCTGCAGGGGAGTGGAGGCTGCAGCACAGCGCAGCCAGGGTGGCCCTGGTGGGTCAGCAGTGTGGGTGTGCAGAAGCCACCGGAAGCAGGCAGCTCCTCAGCTCCTCAGGGAGGCCTCCCAATGGCATGCAGGGAACTGTAAAAAAGGGCAAACAGGAGCCCGGGCTATGCCCACAGTCCACTGGGTAAAGACTGAGAACTATTTCAGACTTTTCATACTGAGCTTATTCAGACCTGTCCCACAGAAAGCAGAGCTGTGTGTCAGAGTGGACCCCACCACGTCCTTGGTGCAGGATGGAGTCAACAAACAGAGGACTGAGAAGGCCTGCAGAGGGCGGAAGGGGTTGCCAGGCCAGTGGATGAGCTCCAAGACCTCTTTAAAACGGAGCTGGCAGGGACACCCCCTGCCCGCTTTTTCCCACCAAGCAAGCACTTTCTCCCTCTCTCCCACTGGGCCAGACCTTGGGACAACTTCATGGGCTGGAGAATCACAAGGAGGATTTTGCTAGGCTCCTGCAACGCCAGAGGGACCCAGTCGATCTCTTCTGGGCTGAAATCCATCTCCTTAGCCAGCTCAGCAGGGGCGAAGGCACATCTGTGGGTCAATGCTGACTATCCCAGGGTGCGCCCTCTGAGACCTTCTGGCTCCCAGACAGGCTGAGGAAATTGCAGCTGCGGAGGGAACAGGACGCCTGGGCCTCCACCTGTCCCCTCCTCGGCTCGGCTCGGTGAAAGGAGCCAGTGCCCAGCCTTTGGTGGAGCCCACCTTCTCCCCATTCCAGGACTTGCCTGAAAGACGAGTGGCAAGGACTTGAAATGCCCGGTGCTTCTTACAGTACGGCCCACGCGCTCTCAGTACACTTTTCAATCGTTTAACAAGGACCCTAGGGAAACCATGGCTGTTCAGGCCCAGACAGACGCCGGTACTGCTGCGCGCGTCAGGCCCCCCAAAACACCCTGCAGCCACGTTCCTCTCTTGGATGAGCAGCCCTCCTGGTCGGCACTAAGCCTCTTATAGATCAGAGTTCCCGCTTCTACGCAGCAAAGGTTTTAATCTCCTGATAACATCTGATACAATGTAGAGTTTTGAATAAGTAGGTGATAAGTGTTTGGTACATGGTGGTCCTTGGAGCATTTCAGAGCTCAAAAAACAAATGACTGGGTGCTCCAGGTCCCAAAGGCCTGAAAGCCGCAGGTCTGTTACCATTCTCTTATTCTAAGGGTGAGGAAAAAACATGGAGAGGTGACCAACTTGCCTTCATCGCCGCCCATCAGTGGCAGAGCCTACGAGGACTCAGGCTCAGTTCATCCGGACTCCAGAAATTGGCTCTCATATTATATGCTTCATGTATACAATATGCTCCCATACATTGATGTGCACCTGAGGCCACAGAAATAGCTCGCTAGGACCTCCCTGGGTGCAGTCCCTAGCTCCTGGTGCTGCCCCAGAGTGCTGTTCCTACACCGCACTGCCTCCTGAGGATCCCTGCCAGTTGGTGTCCAAATTCTAGGCTCATCTCCAGGAGAAGCCCCAAATGGCGGCTCTGATCAGACAGCAGCCTCCTCCAGGGTTTCAGCCCAATGGCCCTGCGGGAGCCCCAGCCAAGCAGCCAGGGAAGGGGACTGAGCTGAGTGATAGGAGGGGTAGCTCACTGTCGCTATCCCCAGTCCCCAACAGTCAAGCAATGCTTCCCTCTCCCCAGGGCCTCTGTGCAGGTCAGGGTCAGGCCACAACTGGGGTCATCTTCCAGAGGAGTGTGAACTAGGTCCTGTTTCCTGGGCCCCCGAGAACCCCTTGTGGCCAGCTCCTCTCTCTGCTGCGATTCAAGGATCATCTACCTTGAACTAGTCCACAATGCCCGTCCAACAGAGCACGAGGCCCGCCAGGAGCAGCGCGAGAAGTCCTGTCTGGCCTTTCCCCCAAAGTGTGTGGAGGAGGAGACAGAGGGCCACAAAACCAAGAGCCCAGTTGGACTCAAAAGAAGCCCCAGGTGGAGGCTGTGGGCAGGAGGACAGTGTCGCAGCTGTGTGTAGCACCCCTCGTTGCTGTGCCAAACTGTCCTGACCTTACTATGGGGGTTGGTGGGGGAGGGGGTGCGAAGCCAGCAGTGAGCCGCTGAGAACACAGGTGTGGCTCTCAGGGCTCTCAAGAGAAAGAAGCAAGGGCTGTATTTGAAGGTGACAAACCAGGTTAACAGAAAGGTGAGAGCAGTATGCAATCCGTAGAGAAGATCCCTGTGACTGTCCCCAGCTGGGGGCATCACAGCCCCAGGGGGCATGTTCACAGGGTTGATGAAAATCTTAGAGCGCATCAGAAGAAGTCGGAAAGACTTTTTGCTCCCAGATGGATGGGAGAAGCAGGTGTATTTGTTTTGCATTTATTCCGCTGTGCGTGGACCGTTTGTTTTCTCTCTCTATCCTGCAGGTACGACTTAGCTATTAAAGACCTTAAAGAAGCCTTGTCTCAGCTGCGCGGGAACCAGCTGATAGACTACAAGATCCTGGGGCTGCAGTTCAAGCTGTTTGCCTGTGAGGTGAGGGCGCCGATGGCCTGGGCAGGCGGGACAGACGGCTGACTGTGGTCTGCCAACACCTCCAGGGGCTTATGAAAGTCATTTTGCTTCCTGTGCCTTGAGGCTCAGATTTTCCATTTAAAAAAAAGATCCAGATGGGCTGGCAGGACAGTTCAGTGGGAGAGAGCTTGCCCGGCATTGAAAAGAAGGGAAGGAAGAAGAAAGACTCACACGACTTCAGGCTCATCAGAGTCAATAGCTGGTGTGCATTTTATTAATATTAGGCTCAAAGGACCACACAAAAATGAGCCCAGCGGGCTCTCACAGGCCGAAGGCATGACTGTGTTGGCCTCTTATGAAAATATTCATAATAATTTGCATAGCAAATAATTTGTTTAGCAATTCATGTTGGCAAGCTGTTCGCACAGCATTATACTAACAAATCCAAAATCCTGAGGTCACGCTCCATGGAGCAACTGCTGTGACCTTGCTCAGTTCCCAGGTCGCAGAGCACACTCTGCCCTAACCATGGTCTCCCCCCATGTGCTTGGTTGACAACCAAAGAGAAAATGAGAATCACTTGGTACAAATCTGTCCGCTCTTGCTCCAAGAGCAGCTCAAAGCACCAATTTAGGTAAAGGTTTCCATAGAAGGACAACTTCTTTTCTGTGTCACCAAAAAAGAGTGACATGTAATTTTTCCAAACAACCCTCCCTACCCCTCCTGCCCCTAAATCTACACTATTAGCTTTAAAAATGGAAATCGCTGCAAATGTCAAGGATCTTTATTTAGAACAATTGCTGAAAAACGTCCCCTTGGTTTAATTTCTCAGGCACAAGAAGTCAAGTGTTCCCAGGGTTGCTCAGGGCTAAAAATAAGAGTCCACAGCTTCCCAGGGCTCCTGGGAACAGCAGGCTAGCAGTTTAACGTCACGCCCACAGCCTGGTCAGATGAGGCTCTGCGCTGGGAACTGGCTGGCGTTGGACCAGATTCTGGATGAGGGTCTCTTAGCTGTGGCACTGCTGTTAGGTTGGACCCAGTGATTCTTTCTTGTGGGGCTGTCCCTTGGTGGCAACCCTGAGCTCTACCTGCCAGATGCCAGTAGCACCATACCCGCGGATGTGATGACAAAACCATCCGCAGACATTGCCTGTCACCCTGCTGATACGGAATACAGGGGCAAGGGGCCATGTGGCTCTAGAGAAAGGATCACACCCCGGTGGCATCGAAGCAGAACTCAAGGGAAGGGGTGCCCTCCCTGTGGCTGAGGGGGTCTCAAGGTTTTTCCAGTCACTCAGTCACAAAAACTGTTGTGGGAAAAGGTCTCCAGAGAAGGTGGCTGAGAACCAAACAGGAAGTTTCGAAGCACCTTGGGTTCTCCTTTTCTTTCCTGTACACGTGGTTAGGAGTAGCCAAGCATACACAGATATTTCTAGACTTGTGCAGGTCAGCCCATCTTAAGTTAAAAATATTTTAAGTTGCAAATGAATATCATATACCTAACTTACTGGGCATCACGTCTGGACACCACTGTCCTTTGCAGGCTGGGGATTGCTTCCCCCGTTATCACCGGGTAACTGCAGCTGGGGCTCCCTGTTACTGCCCAAATCGCAAGTGCTTTGTGGTGCATATTGCTGACTCAGGGACAGAGCAAATCTGAAGTCCCTTTTCTGTTGAATACACATAGCTTTTTTTTTTTATACCAGGGGTGCTTAAGCACTGAGCCACATCCCCAATCTGTTTTATATTTTATTTTGAGACAAAGGCTCACTAAGTTGCTGAGGCTGTCCTTGAACTTGAGATCCTCCTGCCTCAGCCTCCTGAGCTGCTGGGATTATAGGTGTGCACCACCACACCTATGTGCACATCACTTTTGCACTGTTCTAAAGTGGAGAAAAAATGCAGGACTGCCCCTATGCATAAGGCATCATCTCGTTGGTGCTCAGAATTAGGCCTGGAAGTGGAGTCCTAATCCCCGCACATGGCCTTGGTACTGGATGGCAGTCTAGCACCAGCATGAACTCCTTGGAAACACCAAGCCTGCTGCCCGTGTCTGGCAGGTTACCATTGCTGGCTGGCAGGAGACCTCTGTTTTTGCTTTTTTTTGCCAAACTTCTCCCTAGGGCTGCCTTGTCGTGACATGGCAGTTGGCATCCAGCAGGGCAAGCGAGGAGGTTAGAAGGACCTTTGTAACCTAGTCTCCAATGTCACCCCCTTCATTTCCACGATATCCTATCCTTTTTACTAATGCATCTGAAAGCTGATTTGGTTCTGTGTGTAAGTCGTAGCGCATGGCAGTAACAGACACTCAGGAACCTACAACCCAGCAAAGGACCTGGGAAATTATGGCCACGGTGAACCTACTGCTCCTTCTCGCCCCGGGGGAAAGTGCTCCCCTGGGCTCTGAGCTGTGTCTTCCAGCTCCGCTGCACTTCACCCCTGGGGCTTCCTTATGCACACTGCTGTATTACAGGGTTGTTAAGTCCTGTTCTAGAACCTTCTCCCCACTCTGCACCCGCTCAGTGGCAGGGTGGCAGGAACTGGGCGGAGCGGCCACACACCTGCATTTATCCCCACGGGGCCTTGGGCAAGTAACTCGTCCCCATCCTAAAGCCACGTGGCCCCCCTGGTTGTGGGAAGAGCGAAGGTGATGTTGAGCTTGCTCGCTGGTGCTATCTTAGCACCACGCTGCACTTGATGGAACTGCCCCTGGGGGAGCTGGGGGGTCTCCAGCACCTTCCCTGCGCACACACGTGGGGTCGCTGGGTCCTCGAGGGGAAGGAGCCTCCTGGCAAGGGTCTGGCCTCTGCCTTTGCAGGTGTTGTACAACATCGCGTTCGTGTACGCCAAGAAGGAGGAGTGGAAGAAGGCCGAGGAGCAGCTGGCACTGGCCACCAACATGAAGTCCGAGCCCAGGCACTCCAAGATCGACAAGGCGATGGAGAGCGTCTGGGTAGGAGTGTCAGGGAGGAGAGGTTTCCGCAGATTCCCACTCGGGGCCACGGGAGCTTTTGCTCTCTGCGCGTTCTGGGTAGCAGTGTTCCATGTTCAGCGGGTTCTGTTTAAGCTCTTGATGGGCTGAGAGTAGAAGCTGGCAGAGCCCCTGCTTCCCTTGCAGTGGGTGGTAGGATGCTGGAGCAGTGGTGCTGTGCAGCCTCCAAGCACCATGAGGGCAGATGCTCTTTGCTTGGTCCCCTTTTGAGTCCTAACAGCCTGGCACAGAGCCAGACCCACAATGGCTCTCCACAAAAACATCTCGATTATATGAATAAAGGGTAATAAGGAATGAGAGTCTGAGCGCATTGGGAATTAAGTTTTAAATACGATTTTTAAAACACCAGGAAGAATGTTCAAGGCAGCCTTGGTGAGTCGTCCGCATCAGCAGTGCCAGTCCCGGGACAGCACGGGAGGGTTCATGACATCTGGGTCAGCAGTGTCTGCAGCATCTAAGTTTGTGGGTGCACAGCCTGTGATGTTTACACGATGATCAGACAGCACATTTCTCAGAAGGTGTTGCCATTGCTAAGTGACCGGTGACTGTCCTTTGTTTTCTGTGTTTCAGAAACAGAAGCTGTACGAGCCAGTGGTGATTCCCCTGGATAGGTTGTTTCGGCCTAATGAGAGACAAGTGGCCCAGCTGGCCAAGAAGGATTACCTGGGCAAGGCCACGGTAGGTGGGATCACGCATCCACCCTCAGTCTCCTGTGCCCTGGGCCATGCAGGAAGGACCCTTGAGGGAAGGGTGTGCTCCCTGCAGCTCCGTCCTGGAGTTGGAAAACATTGCTTGCCAGGGAGTGGGTGCAGGTTGTGAGCTCATCTCCAGGTCCCGCTCCTTCCTCCCACCCAGCCTGACCCTGGGTGAGTGATCCCTGAGTGCTGGGACTGACCCAGTGGAAGGAAAGCACAGCTACAAGGAGCTCACTGTGTGTGCAGAGGACGTGTTGGGGAGAGGACCGGCACAGCAGCCCCTGGCTTAGTTTCGTGGGTCACTCCTCAGCGTTCTGAGGACTTTCTCCCCACTTCCACAGTCCTGGCTAGACTCCTTTTTAAAATGGATTCTTAGAAAAAAATAAAAAAATTAAAATGGATTCTTTCTGAATCTGGGTCTTAGATCCTCTCAGCCTTGATCCAAAATGAATCATATCAATCCTCTTCCAAAGCCGTACTTGACTTTAACACATCTGGAGGGCTAAAGTTGCCCAGTGGCTGGGCAGCTGGGACTGGCACAGTGGCAGAAGCCAAGAGAGTCTAGGTTAATGGAAATATCCCAAATATACATCCATGTAGGAATAGATTAACAAAACGTGATATTTTCATACACTGGAATATTACACAGCCATAAAAAGGAACAAAGTACTGATATATGCTACAACAAAAATAAGACTTAAAAACTTTATGCTATGTCTAGGAAGCCACACACAGAAGGCCACATGTTGTATCATTTACTTTATGTAAAATATTTGAACAGCTAAATTGCAGACAGAAAACAAACTAGTGGTTGCCAGGCTAAGGGAATGTGGTGTGCTAAATGAGTGCAGCATTTTCTTTTTTCGGGTGATGAAAGTGTTTTGGAATTAGGTGGAGGAAGTAGTTACGCAGCATTTTGAATGTATTAAATGCCACTGAATTGCTCACTTATAATGGCTCATCTGATGTTATACGAATTTCACCTCAATGAAAATTTTTTTGTTCTATAGAGTAGGGATTGGGGTGCTGTAGCTCAGTGGTACAATGCTAGCCTAGCATGCAAGAGATCCTGGGTTTGATCCCCAGCACTTCAAACTAATGACAATGATAATAATAATAAAGTGAGTTTTAAGAGTGAGCCTGGGTATCGGTGGTGAGGTCAGTACTAGTCTCCTTGCTCACTGAACTTCTAATCCAGAGGTCAGTAAGCTAATCCTCAGCCACCGTCCTCTTCTGGAACTCTCGCAAATGAGAATGGATCTGTGGTGTGAGAAAGGAGGGGGTCTTGGGAGAACAGAAGATGGGGAAACGCCTGGCGGAGCCCTCATGCCTGCCACCCTCGATTCCAGGTGGTGGCATCTGTGGTGGATCAAGACAGCTTCTCTGGATTCGCGCCTCTGCAGCCACAGGTAAGGTGTCCTGACCTTGTGGGCTGCAGAGCTGTCCGGAGGGCCGCCCTGCGGAGGGCAGTGTACCAAGTGGCCTTGTAAGGGCCCCTTCAGGAGGCTCCCAGTGCAGCCGAGGGGGCCTGCCTGCCCATTCTCAGCCCCAGCTTCCACGGTGTCGGGAAGGAGCCGTGTCAACTTCTCAGCACGTCCTGCTTCCCCCAAATGCCAGTCCTCACTTCTCTAAGTTCAAAGAGAACTGTTGATCATCTTCCTTGACCACTGCCTCACAAAATTGAAATGCAAGCTATGGAAGGCTTTTGAACAACGGCTCTGCTTGGGCCAGTGGTTAGCAGAGGACCCTGTGGGCCTGGGGCCTGAGACCTTGGTTGGCTCTTCTGGTCCTGTCCATGTACCGCGTGGCGTGGATTCCCCTGGGACCACAGGCAGGCGCCAGAGGGAACCATTTTTCAGTGCAAGCTGGGCTTGGAGAGAAGGTCCCAGGTGAACCAGAGGGCAGTAGGTCTAGAAATGGATGGCATTTCTGTGACAGGGAGAGGGTCACACAGGGGCAGAAGAATATGAGCCCTGCTTCAGTGGAACTGGGACAGGGGGACCTTGGTCAGCACCAGCTGAGGGTTTCCTGAGTGCCGACCCAGGCGCAGTCGGTGCACACGCTGTGCCCTCGCTAGGGCCTCTGATGGCCAGGCTGGGTCAGGGTGACCACCACTGGGCCAGAGTGTGACCGTGCCAGCACTGTGGGGCAGGGATGAGTTAGGAAGGATATGGGACGGCCCTTGTCTCGGTTCCTTGACCTCTCCCTTCACCATAAAGTTGAAGAAGGCCTTGCTGAAGTCCCCCGGGCTTCAGGGAGATTCTTGCCTCATCAGTGGGCCCTGGGTTGATTTTAAACACCCAGATGTGTCACGTGATGTAGAACAGAGCTTTTGGAAAATGTCCTGGGAAAAGGTTGGGGCTCAAGGTCACCAGCCCTTTCTTGACACCACGTTGCTCTGGACACTAACCTTCCCCAGAAACTGTCTCCGGCTCGAGATGAATTGCAGTGCCGGCGACCCCAGCATCCAGGGAGCTGGGGAGAGGTGTAGCTTTCTTTGATTCGTTCAGGGTACACCGTGCCCGCTGCCTGCCCCAGAACAGCACTACCATCAGTCAGAAATGCAATCTTTAATTCTTTGGTCTGAAAGAATTTTCAACTTACCATTAACAGTCTGCTCCCTTTCCCTCCCTTCCCCCTGTCCTCTCCTCCATTTCTCCGGAATGTTCCATAGGCAGCTGAGCCTCCACCCAGACCCAAAACCCCAGAGATCTTCAGGTAAGTGAGATTTCAGTCCAAATGCAGACTATGCAACTCTCGGCCTCCACTGATGGTGATAAGAGGGCGAAGAAGCTGAAGCCAGGGGTCAGGTCTGAATCTGTTTCCAAGGGTAGCAGAGAATGAGACCATGGGGGCGGAAATTGTGACCGAAGTGGGGCCTGGCTGCTGCTGTGCACAGCCACCCACACGGTGAGGGCTTGCCGAGGTGCAGCAGTGTCCCCTGGAACATGGCTTCGTGGTGGCCGCAGGAGGTCAGAGCTCTGTGGAGTCAGGAAGCGGGAAGAGCGTCCCCTTTCCTGCGTTGGTGTTTTCCGTCCTCAAGTGCCACATGTTTCTGAGAAGGAAGAGGAAGGACTGGAGCACAGGAGCTCACTGCGTAAGATGAGAAGCAGAGAGTGACAGGATCCACCGCTTTCTCAAGAATTCCCTCTCAGTAAGAAGGCAGGCCAGGCTCCCCCCAGGCGAAGGAGGTCAGAATGGTGAGCAGCCCACGGAGGCCGCGGGATGAGGCCCTCTCTGACTCTGTGGCTGGAGGAGTCTCTGTTCCCTATCTGAATAGACAGGAGGCTTGGAAGCAAGAGGGAGGCTGAGTGGGGCGTGGGCAGAGGCCCCCGGAGCCCAATACACAGGTAGCCTTGAAGCCACCCACACGCGCCAAACTGCCACAGCGAGACACCTCAGCGTGCGGGGCGCAGAGGGCCCTGGGGGATGGACAAGGCAGCCAGGCCCCTCTGAGATGACCTCAGGCCTCTGACCCTTCACCTCTCTTGATCCTCGTCCTCCTGCCCCACCCGGCCCCAGCTGGCCTGGGACACTTGTCCTGCCTCAGAGCTCCTCCAGTCGTCTTGTTGGCTCAGCTGACACCCACCTGACTTCTACCTTGTGCCACCCCCTTGCCCGCCCCCCTGACCCACTGCAGTCCAGACTTGGGACCTGGTTGAGCTTACCCAGCCAGAGACAGCCAGCTTCTCAGAAGGGAGGGGATGGTAAGGTCCCACCACCTATTGTCGTTTTATTTTATTCTTTAAAAAAAATCATCCTGGATATAGCCCCATTCAAGCATGCACAAGCCTGACAGGCTTCTTCCTTTATTCTTGTCCCAGTGCACGTCCAGTTGTTGGCCTTCAGCTGGAGTTTTGCTGTCCCGTTTCCACTACCCATGGCCTACCGCAGTTCACAAATGTTTAATGAAAAATTCCAGAAACACACATTCCATTCTGCATAGCATGGTGGAATCTCACCCACACTTGGCGTTCCATGGCACCAGGGATGTGCACCATCCTCTTGGCTTGTGGAACGTGTCTACTCTGTATATGTTACCTGCCCGTTAGTCGCTCCGTGGCTGTCTGTGTAGTCAAGATTATCTGTCTTGGTGCTTATGTTCACGTAACCCTTGTTTAATGGTCCCAAAGCTCAAGGGTAGTGATTCCAACAATTTGCTTATGTGCCAAAGAGAAGCTGCAAAGTGCCTCCTTTAAGTCAAAAGGTGAAAGTCCTCCCTTTAATAAGGAAAGTGCACACAATCATATCCTGAGCTTGCTAACATCCACAGTAGGAACAAATACTCTATTTGTGAAATTGTGAAGAAGGGAAAATAAATTTATGCTGTCACATCTGAAACTGTAAAAATTTCAGACACAGCACATGGTAAGTGTTTAGTTCCGACGGGAAAGGCATTACATTTGTGTGTGTAGGGATAGGGAAAAACAATAGTATAACCACGTGTGGTGGTGCACACCTGTAATCCCAGCAACCTGGGAGACTGAGGAAGGAGGATTGCAGGTTCAAAGTCAGCCTCAGCAACTTAGGGAGACCCTGTCTCAAAATAATACATTTTTAAAAAAGGGCTGGGGATGTGGCTAAGTGGTTAGGCACCCCTGGGTTCAATCCCTGCTACCAAAACAAAAGTATATGTAGTGTTTGGTACTATGTGCAGTTTCAGGGTCATATCTTCATGGATAAGGAGGCAGTGTGGCTACGGAGCACGTTCTAATGCCACCTTTTACCTGGCCCTCCCTGGAGACCAGGCAGGCAAGCACCCAGCTCAGGGCGCATAGGCGTAGCAAGCCCAGGGCCGAGTTGCTCATGAGTCCATTGCGCCTGACCCGCAGCACCACAGGAGGGGATGTGGTCCACCCTCAGGGGAGCAGTGGCTCTTGTGTCTACCTCCTGCAGGGCTCTGGAAGGGGAGGCTCACCGGGTGCTGTTTGGGTTCGTGCCTGAGACACCAGAGGAGCTCCAGGTCATGCCAGGGAACATCGTCTTTGTCCTGAAGAAGGGCAATGATAACTGGGCCACGGTCATGTTCAACGGGCAGGTATGGGAGGATTGGGGGAAGGGCTGAGGGCGAGAGACCCCAGTAGCAAATGGCAGGGCTTCCTGTGGAGCAGACCTGCCACCTCGCTTGCAGCCCAGCCTGTGCTGTGGCACCATGCCCACCAGCCCATTTCTGCTTTCTTCTTTCTGATTCTGCCACGCTGCACTGCAGAAGGGCCTTGTCCCCTGCAACTACCTGGAGCCTGTGGAACTGCGAATCCACCCTCAGCAGCAGTCGCAGGTAAAGCTGGGCCCATCTCCTCCCACCCTTTGCAGAATTCAGTCTGGATGGGAGAAAGCAGTGAAAGAGAGGTTGGCACCCTCCCTGTTAGTCCTGGGCTACCTGAGTTGGCACCAGCTGCTCAGAGCCGAACCCGGGGAGGAAGGAAAAGGCCAAGATACAGCGAGTGGAGGGTCTGTAGGAGCCACCAGGCCCACCCACTTTTGCAAGTCCTCCTGGTCAGTGGTGACTTGGGAGACACAGTGTGCAGTAGGCGAGGGTCAGTCTTCCCGGACATGGCCTGGTCACCAGGTGAAATGCCACTAGAAACAAAGGGACGAGAGTTTTGAGCGCTGAATCAGAATGGGCCAGGCCAGGCACTGCTGCAGAGCTGCCGCCCCTTCCGGGCCCCTCGAAGGCCTGCCCTCCCGCCAGGCCTGGAGAGCGTGGCAGTGGGCCTGTCTCTCCAGACTGCCACCAGTTGTCATGGGCTCAGCCCTCCCTGGCTGGTCCCAGGTCTAGGTGTTTAAAGAAGTTTCAATGCCCTGTGAGTGGGAGGTGGAATTTTTCCTTTCCCAGCGCCCCCTGCAGCTGAGGCAAGGCACAGCGTCCTACCCCAATCCATAGTGGATTTCCACGATGGCCCAAGGGAAGAATGGTGGCAAGGGGCCTCGTAGGCGGGCGTTAGGATTCCTGTTTCCCCTGTGATTTTTGCCTCCCCTCTTAGCCAGTATTTTCCCTAGTCTTCCTGAATGACACCATCACCCCAACTTTTAGGGAGTCACAAGATCCCTTACCCCCCAAAATTGTGTCTTAATGAAGGTTCTGACCATCTCTTTCTGTCACCTCCAGGAGGAAACCTCCCTAGAGTCCGACATCCCACCTCCTCCCAGCTCCAATGCCCCAGGAAGACCCCAGTTGTCACCAGGTTAGTGGCCCTGGAGCAACATCCCAGGCCTGGTCAGGTGGCTTCCTGACTGACAGGTGCTCTCCCCGCCTTCCAGGAATTTCTGGCTTCTCTTCTCCCAAAATGCCCTTCAGCTTATGAGCACAGAGCCCCCGAGCCCCCTCTCACCTGCACCCTCACCCCAAACCCGCAGTCCACACCTTCTCCACACCTGCTGCGGGACCCTCAGGGCCATGGGCGAGCGTCGCTGGTTTCCCAGGCGCAGTGTGAGCCCCCAAGTGCAGAAACCACATCCCGGAGGAAAAGGTTGAGGAACTGCACGGCCTTACCTTGAGTGTCTCTCTGCAAACACCTGAGGAGCTGCATCTGGAAAAGGGACCGCTCCGGAGAGCCCTGGGGATGGGGGGCAGTGGACAGAGCACCCTGGCAGATGTGCGAGGGAGATTGCTTCTCCGGGAGCTCTCCCCTAGGTGGAGAGGGCTGATGGGGACGTGGTGGGCGTTTGAGCACTAGTGCAGATTTTTTTTTTTTAGTTTATTTAGTTTTCCACGTGGCTTTTGTTGCTCCGACACTTGGTTGTGTACATGGTGCTGGGTTTGAACCTGTGTCCTCTCGCATGCCAGGCAAGCGCCGTAACCGCTGAGCCACCGCACCAGCCCCACTAGTGCAGTTTAAGCACATTCTGATAGAGACAGATTTGTCCTTGACACCCTGATCTTCAGAATTACTTGGGATGTCCCCTCCGGGCTTTTAGTTTGAGAAACTACAGAAAAGTTGAAGTGGCGTGTAATAAATACCAGAATAGCTCACACTCAAATTCACCCATCCTTGCCATCGTGCACCGAGTGCTTCCCTGCTCCCCTCTCTATCACTCCTTTCCCCTGAGCACTTGGAGGAAAGCCGCAGACACGTGGTACAACCGACCCCTGAGCATGGCTCCCCTAAGAACAAGCGCAGTCCCTATGTAACCGCAGCATGTCGTCCTGCCTGGGACATTCAGCACAAACATTAACAACATTAATGTTCTTCCCACACGAACGTCTCTTCAAGTGCCCTGCCTGCCACTGTGATCATTTTTTTTAATCTTTTTTTTTTTTTTTTTGTCTAGGGGCCCATCAAGATGACTTATTACTCTAGGAAGATTTAAGAATATAGATTCCTGGGTCTCTAATTCTGATTCTGATTATTAGTTTGGGAAACAGTCTTGGGAATTTGTATTTTTAGCAAAATTATTCTAATAATCAGCTAAGTTTAAAGATCAGTGGTCTTTTTTTTTTAAATCATGTACCCACTGTAATATCTTTACATTTCTCTCATATAAATTATATGCATATTACTGTAGTAATATATTATGCACCTTAAAACCCACAAAAATGAAGGACACAATACAAATCAGTGGTTGGTATTTCCTCTTATGGCCTCTGGTTCATCTCACACTCCCTGCTTTTCATTGCTTTGGATCCCACTGGTCTAATGACCTTGGGACCCTGTGCTAATCCCTAGTGTTGGTACGGATGCCAGGTCCTTTGATAATTGCCTTCAGGCCCCTAGAAGCCAAGCTGGCTCTGCCCAGGGTGAGCTTTCCCCACAGTTCCTACAGCTAACAATGGCCCCAGAGGCTGCAGGGGAGGAAGCTGGGTGCCTTGTCCTGACAGGTTCTATTCAGGAGCTGGCCACCGCATTCACCACCTTCTTTTGTTTTACTCCCTACCTTTTCAATTTAGGTCACAAACAAAAAGAAGAGCCCAAGGTGAGTTTTTATTTGCTGTGCTCCAAGTGGCAGAAGATAGAAGGGCCGGAGCTGTAAATCAGGGTCTCTCAGGATTTGCAGTCCCAAGGGAAGGGTGGAACCTCAGGTGGTCCATGCACATAGTCTATGGAAGAGGGACCCCTTCAGTCACTGCCCTCCCTCCCTCTACACTTTGCACTAGCCCGTAACTGGGTGGCCAAATCTGGCTTGGTGGGCTGAGGACCTCTGCAGGCTGTGGGGCACTGTGAAACCAGGGCTATTGGTCTCCCCCTGTGGCCTGGGGCACTTCCCTGTGCCAACAAAACACCATGGTGGTCTGGGTGGTGCTGAAAGGGGCAGACACTCAGGAGTTCCCTCCGCTTCCTCCCCGCCCAGGAAGTGAAGCTCAGCGTCCCCATGCCGTACACACTCAAGGTGCACTACAAGTACACAGTGGTCATGGAGACTCAGCCCGGGCTCCCCTACAGCCAGGTCCGGGACGTGGTGGCGGAGAAGCTGGACCTGCTGCCAGAACACACTAAGCTGAGGTGAGGTCCTGGCAGCCGCGCAGCACAGAGGAGGTGGCTTCTGTGCTCATGTTCTCACTTGTCCTCATTTGTCATCCCTGCTCAGCTATCGGCCTCGGGACAGCAATGCACTGCTGCCCCTTTCAGAAGCGAGCATGAAGGATGCCTGGGGCCAAGTGAAAAACTACTGCCTGACTCTCTGGTGTGAGAACTCAGTGGTGAGTGCAGTGAGCCCAGGGTCACGTAAGGTCACTTCCACTTCCTCAACTGCCTTCCTCTCGCACCTCCAAGGTGCAGCTCGGTCTCCCTTTCATCTGCATCCTCACCCCAGCTGCAGCCTGGAGAGGTTTTCCCCAGACAGCAGCAGGCCCAGGAACCCACACAAAACCTGATCCCCCTCCATTGGCTGCCATGCATACTTGGGTCAAGCACTGTCCCCCATCACTGTAGGACAAGGGCTGGAGGGAAGTGACAGTTTGAGGCTGAGCTCCCTGCTGTTCTTCACCTTCATAAGCTTCCATGGGAAGGAAGAACACTTGAGGGGGAAGGAAAATGGTGAGCATTTATTTCACAGAGAGATGGTCTGGGTAACAGTCTCCTAAGAACAGCAAACATCTACTGAGAACTTGCCAGGGGCCAGTGCCATGTGAGGCTGGCCATGACTCTTATGAGGTAGACGTTATCGTGCCACTTTATGATTTAGTAATCAGGACAGCAGCTTGCCCAAGATTCTACAGCAGGTCAGTGGTGGAGCCAGGACTCAGGCACTTCCTGTGCTCACCAGCGCCATGTTGAACTGGCAGTACGAGGGCAGGTCATCTTGGGTTTAGAAAGGTAACCTTTTACGTAACAATGGGAATCAAAAGCACAGTGAGAGGCTAGAAGTGGTGGTAACGAGGAGGTAATATTCTGAGGAAAAGTGGCCATCTCTTTCTGTTGTTGATGCTTATTCCCTCCCCAACTACAACTACCCACAGAAAGACCGCTTTCCTTCATGGTAGCTCCCTCCCCTGAAAATTACCCATCGGCTTTCTGTCAGCACAGCTGCCTCTTACGTAACCTCCCGTGAGTGGATTATACAGTATATACAGTCTTGGGGTTCAGTACTCCCTTAGGACTGTGAACTGGGATTCCATTGCACGGATGCCAGTTTCTGTTTACCTGCTACTGGACATCTGTCTAAAAAGGGCTCTTCTGCTCTGAGTGTGAACTACTTCACTTAAATATTTTTTCTTTTTTGGCACCACAGATTGAACCCAGGGACCCTTTACCACTGAGGAATATGCCCTATCCACTTTTTTTTAACTTTGAGACAGGGCTTTGGAAAGTTGCTGAGGCTGGCTTTGAACTTGAGATCCGCCTGCCTCAACCTCCTGAGCTGCTGGGATTACAGGCAAGCGCCACTGCACCCAGTCACTAAATTTTTAAAAATGTTTTCCCTGTGTGATGAGGTCAGTCAGTTTAGTGGCTATGTGTGCCCGATCCTCTAGAAACTCCAAATGTGGTCTTTCTGGAAATCAATCCAGGCTTATGCGTCACCGTTGAATGTTCTACATCGCCATCTGTTAGCCTGGAGGCAGCTGAATTAACAGAGTCTTTATTGCAGGGTGACCAAGGCTTTCTAGACGAATGCAAGGAAAATGAAAAATCTGATGCTAATCAGACAATGGAACCGCAGTTTAAGGAAGGCAGCCAAGTGGTAGCACTCTTCAGCTTCGAGGCCACCCAACCAGAGGACCTGGAGTTTCTCGAAGGGGACAGAATTCTAGTTCTGTCAACAGGTAAGTGCTACTTCAAGACCACAGAACTCAAATCACATTAGCAGCAACAAGGTCAAGGGCAGAGAGAAGAAAACCTCAATAACCCACGAATCAAACTTCAGCCAGGGGTTTCAGTCTCCTTCCTAGCTGATAGCAGGAGGCAACGAAACTAAAAGCCCAGCCTTTCCCTTTCTGTTGTTGTAACAGAGAAGCAACAGCCACATGGCTGTGATAACCCCTTGATTATTTCCGTTTTGGAAATCATGGGTATTCACCACAACAGGTAACGAATCACCTGGAATCATTTTGCCTTTGTACCAAACCATAAATCTATGAATGGATGCATTTCTAAAGAGGAAAAAAGGAGGAGATAAATTTTACTTTAAAAGCAGCTATTCATAGCTGTCTATATATCTCTGGTGACTTTCTGGACTCTGTACAGCATCAAGAGATTAAAAAGTGAATCAGAGCCAGGCGTGGTGGCATGTGCCTGTAATTTCAGCAATTCAGGAAGCTGAGACAGGGGGATTACAAGTTTGAGGACAGCCTTAGCAACTTAGACCCTGTCTCGAAATAAAAAGGGCTCAGTGATAAAGTGTGGCTGTGTTCAATCTGTAAGTACCACAAAAACAGAAAACAATTAAGTGGAAAGTGATTCTCAAACTTGAGTATGTCTAACAACCGTTGAAGTTTCCTGAGTCAAGTTCCCATTTCCCAGAGATTTTGGTTCAAACCTGGAGTGGAGTCCACAAATTGGTACTTCTAACCAGGTTCCAGGTGATCCAGGTCTATACTGAGAAGCACTGTCCTAAACCTTACCACTGTGGTTTCATAGTCTCATTTCTTTACCTGGAAGTAAGAGATTCCTATCACAAAAAGTCTTGCTCCCAAGGCTGAACTGCAAAGTAGTGAGAAGCTGTTACTAACTCCAGTAGAAAATCCAACCGACTGGGAAATGAGTGGGAGATTTCCAAGTTAACAGGTAAGGTGTACAAGTGGGTAACTGACGTTAACTCAAAATGAGTGGATAAACAGAAGAGTGCCCTGCTTTCAAGGGAGATTGGAAACTCAGTGAGAAGGACTGGATCTGAGAACCTCAGCATCATTCCAAGTGTCACTGTCAACCAATCAGCTAAATTGTTTAGAGGGTTTTATTTATTTTGCTTTTTGTTTGGGTGTATCAGTGATGAGATAAAAATGAGAAAACACACAGAACTGGGTTGTAGCTCAGTAGTACGGAACTTGCCTAGCATGCAGGTGCCCTGGGTTTGATCCCTAGTACCACCATGAAAAACAAAAAGTCACACACACACACACACACACACACACACACACACACAATCTTGGGTACATATGCAGAGAAGGCAACATATCCACATATCCTGTGACGTGTACACAAATCTAAGTGGGGTTTTTTTTTTTTTTGAGAGGGACAGTGAGAGAGAGAATCAATTTTATTTCGTTTTTCATGTGGCTTTGTTGCTCCAACACTTCCTTGTGTACGTGCTGCTGGGATCTGAACTCATGTCATCGCACATGCCAGGCAAGCGCCATAACCACTGAGCCACCACTCCAGCCCTTCTAAGAGGTTTAAATCAGGAGGGACCCTTACACTTTGGAAGTTTGTCATCAACACCTCAACAGAAAACAGGATTCGGCACACACAGGGGGAACTGAGGGAGTTCAACTGCACTCAATGTTCTGTGATGGTTTCATCTACAAGTGTCCCCCAACTTTAATGCACATGTGAAGCACCTGGGGATCATCTTAAAATGGATACTAAGGTTTGGGATGAGATCTGAGATTTCTAATATGCTCCTAGGAACTAGGTCAGAAGCTTCCAGTCCATACCCACACTGTAAAATGGGAGAATGAGACAGTGGCTTGCAGTTAGAATTATCCGAGTACTCTTGGAGAAACTGATGCTCAGCCGCACTCTGTACTACTTACTCTCTCGGGGCGGGATTCAGGCACCCAAGCTGTCTGATGTCCAAAGATTCTGAGCAGCTTGTGTGGCTGGTAGATGGGCCTTGGTGGTTACACCTGTCATCTAATATTTACTGGTAGAATGGTTCTGAATAATCTCTCTGGGTCTTTTTCCTTAGCAAAATGGGGAAATAGCTATAACTTGAGCTATTGTGAAGTCTGAGTGTAGACATACTCTTGTACACCTGTACCTTATAAAGGCTCAAGATAGGTAGGGCCTATGAACTTGTTAAGTCCCAAGTTTCCAATTCTGCAAATATTTTGATGAAACTGATACAGGTGCACAGTTTGGAAATCATAATCTAGAGCTGATCATATAACAGTATCATTAATAACATTAAAATATTTATTTCAAAGTTATAAGTGGTATATCTGTTGCTCAAGTTTTTAGGTATTCCACAAATGAGCCAATGGGACATTCTTATATTTTACAAAATGTACTAAACTAGTTCTAATTCCCAATGCTTTGATGAATCCCTTAGTAGAAAGCTTTCATTTTTAACATATTTAACCAATGGCATGCCCCTTTTCTGTCATCAAAATGAACATTTCCAACAAAGCTCAGATAAAACTTCTTCCTTAAAATATCATACTTTAAGATTCACTTTTTGATTTCTTTCACTTTCTCTACCTGGTAATTTTTAGAAAAATATAATTCATTCTTCTTTTATCCCATCATTATAATGTCTAAGAATCATTGAGACGCAAAACCCTGTGTTCATTCTAACCTCAAATCCTTTTCCAACACTATCTTCCAGGTCACCATGTGGGGGTGGGGACTGACAAAAGATAGGTGTGGAACACTCTCAGAAGGTATGATTTTTCCCAAACTAGTTTTAGCAACTGATGTGTACTTTTCCTTTTATCAGTGAATGAAGAATGGTTGGAAGGGGAATGTAAAGGGAAAGTTGGTATTTTTCCTAAAGCCTTTGTTGAAGAGTGTGCAACCACAGATTTGGAGAACACTTCTAGAGGAGTCTAGCGTGTTTCACCATCTACTAAGATGAAGAAAAATCAGCTCTATTATTTGTTTGCAAGATTTACCACACCTCTGATATACACTATACCGAGACGTTACAGTTTGCAAGTGTTCACGAACCTAAATTTTCCCTGTTAAAAATGAACCTATTAAGACAATGACTTGAGAGCTCAAGATGAAGATTTCCTGGTGCTTGGAGAGGAGTGGACAGTATGATTTTTGCTCAATGCTGGCTACCCAGATGTGTTCACTTTGTGAACACTGAGTTGCACACTTTCGGTGCACTTGTCTGTTGTGTATGATACCTCAGTAACAACCTTATCTTACAAAAATGAAGACATCCAGAGTCCAGGCCCAAGAGCTCAGTGGAAACATTCTTCTTCCTGTACCAGCAATATTGCAATCTGCTGAGGCTTGAAGGACTCTCACAGGTTATTTAAAAGGCGTACACAAAACTAACTTGGTTCTTTCTTTTCTTACTAAAAGTTTCACTGCTTAAACAGAACCTAGACTGACTTAGGGTCCCACTGAACATAACATTTAATTCATCAGAGAATTAAATTAAAATACTACACAACTGTATCCCTTTATGTCTTCTCAGAGGGACATTAAGAGTTCAATACCGAATATTTGCCACTAACACTTAAGTGATGAAAAGAAACTGTTCAGGAGGCCAGTTGGTAGCATTCTATGTACACATTATAGTATTATCATAATAGCACATATGATAGAATGTCAGAGTTTGATTTGGTTATCATTTGGCATTAACTCAGATGATGGAGTCTGTAAATGCTAGACCTTAGGACCTGACCTTACTTTTCTTCCACCCTTCTTCATGTAGAGTTATGTGTGGCTTTACTAACAATTTTCAAGTGTGTGGGTGCTTGTGAAAAACAGTTAGGAAATGAACTCCAGACTGAGTCAGCACCCGGGTGAAAGGACAGCATGAGCAATGGCTTCTAGCACTGTTGAAGGGGCACAAGCCATCAATTGGAACTTTCAACACAAGTGGCAGAGAAGCCGCCCCAAGGCTGAGAACAGAAATCACTGCTGGTGTTAACCAGAATTAGTGAATTTTACAGGCCAAAAGGATGAACTATCTCTGAACTGACTCATTAACAACTAGAGTGGGGATAAAAATGCTGGGTGTTGTATAATTTCTTTACATAAGCCAACCAATCTTTATTAAAAAGGAATTTTGAAAATCGATTTCTTTCTACCTTCCTTTCTACCAATGGTTTGAAAGCTACAAAACCCCAAAATAACCCAGAAACACTCAAGTTCTCATCATCTTTGCTTTTCCCTGGACTACTTGTGCACAGGTAAAATTCTTTTAAGTTGGATTTTCTTCAACATTCTACCTTTTAGGATAGAAAAGAAACAATCCATACACAGATATGGTTGGAGAGAACATGGTTTAATTAAAGGCAAAGCTGATTTCAGCAGCTGCAGGTCTCGCACAGACAGACAAAAAACAAAACAAACCCAAAACCAACCAACCAACCAATCAACCCATAAAAGTAAGTTTACTACACAAAACCAATTTCTGATGAAGATTCTCCTCCCCCTCCTTATTACTCCACAGAGAGGACGATAAGGTGAGGAGCCCGGCCCCAAGAGTCAGAAAACATTCCAAACATTAAATTCTCATGCAGAATGGGGCTGGAGATGGGAACTGGGTACTACTGGGAGGGAGATGATAAGCATGGTTTGCTTGTCTAGTGTGCAAGAATCAGTGACAGTTCAAACACTGGAATGTTGCAGCTGCCTGAATGCAGAGCTCAAACACACAAACTGGGTAAGGTAGTAGGAAAAGAGGCTTAGGAGAGAGGGAAAAGGAAAAAGGGGGACACAGTGAAGGGACTGGGGAGAAGCACAAAGGGTTCCATATTGCCATTGGGTAGGGGCCTTCACCTTTCAGACCTTTCAAAAAAATAAAAATAAAAACAAAACAAAAAAAACAAAAAATCCAAACACCATGTCAAACTAAAAGAGCAATAGTGTAAGCACAACGGGGACTCCAACCACTCTTTCTGAAGAGAAATGAGCATTATCTTGCCCCTTTCAATTGCTGGGGTTGCCCAGACTCCAGTGACAACCAGGGCTCCTGGATGTGCTTTGCTCTGCAGCTGTCTTCCAGCTAAGTTCCATACTAACTCTCACACTCACACACAACCCCTTCCCTCTGGGAGAGCAGATGGGCGTGTGTGAGCACACACGTGCACACACACACACGCACACATACACAGGAGAGACCGCCCAGAAAATAATCCCTACCACTAAGCACAGCAATTGGACATTTAGATTGTTTCCATAATTTCCCCTTAAAATATTACTCTTCCAGGAAATGACTAACAGAAACGATGTCCTTCGTTTCTACACAAGAACATCTTCAGTCCTCTTTCCTCCTAATAAATATCAAATAAAAAGTTTATTTTCCATTCTTTTGCCTTTTCCAAAATGGCCTTCGTTACATTTTCTTCTGTTCACGACGTGCATGTGTCCATGTTGCCTTGAATCTCACTCTTGAAGTGGAGGCTGGGAGGCTACAGCTGGGCAGGGGGCTTAGCCCCTCCGTGCTGTGCAGACACGTCGCTTCCTTCCTCTTCAGACTGTCTTTTGGGCTCCATCTGCTGGACCCCATGCTGTTGCTTCTTGGCAAGATGTTGTACACATTAGGAATAAAAACAATTACTAGCAAACAGCATAGGATTAAAAGGGATGGAGACAGGCGCAGAGGCTGGTAAGTAGGATGGGGGCACAAAAACCAACCAAACAAAAAACAACCACACTGAAAGCTTCTACCCATTAAGATGTGTCAGGCAGAATGGATCAGCCTGCCTTCTGTGAGACTGCTTGCTATGCTACTGCGGAAGGTACAGGAATCAAAAACGTAATTTGAAATCCTACAGCAGTCACCTGCTAGTCCAGCCCAGCACCACCACCCACACCGTACTTGGGGCTCGAGCACCTACAGAGTGAAGGGCATTTTCCTGCTGGAATCTCCAGGCCAGAGGAGGGCCTATTAGGACCTTTCTAAGAGGCCCTGTGCTCTCTTCCTTATGAAACATCTCCACTGGCTGAAGAGGTCGGTTCCCCATTCTGTCTCCACCAACCTCTCACAGGAGCAGTGAACAGGGCTGTCCTTGCTACACACTGACTAGAAGCACACCTGTGTATGGAAGAATTCAGTGTGATATTTTACTACTGAGAGTAATAACAATAATAAAAGATGTTTGGGAATAATTTCAACTACATTCTCAGTCAGCAAAGCAATCATTAATGGATTCCTATTTTATTCCCCAAAGAGGAAAAAAGGACTGAGAAGTTCCCATTGGCTTCTCCCGTCTGCCTTCCCTTCTCAGCTTTCACTTCCCATGTGGCTGGGGACATGCACGATGGAGAAGGTGAGAGGTGGTGATATCAAGTAACTGAGTGAGACAAACAGCAGTTCCTCTCCCCCTCCGGAAGGACCTGGGGGACGGAGAGTTCCTGATGGATTTTTCGTTTTGTTGCACTGCGAACATTTCGTGCACACTCAGTGGGCTGGTGGAACACTTACACCCTCTTGATAGCAAGAAACAGACAAGAGGGCTGCCACCTGCAGGGGACTGTGTGGGCCAGTCCTGCAAACCCAACATGCCATGGTTTATGGAGCCTTCATTCCCAGGGTTGCCACTCTGGCCTCAATGTGGAGGGTTCATGGTGCTTTGTCCCCGCTGCTGTTTCTGCTTCTGCTGCATTAACAACTGCTCCAGAGCGGAAGGTCCAGGATGCATCATGGAACTGGACCAGATAGACTGAAAAACAGCCCAGATCTTGTTAACAGAGGTCCAGTGCCTGGTTGTCTGACAGATTTGTTTATTAATCCTAGCCAACTATAAAGACACATATGTCCCAAGAACCCCATTTTGCCCCCTAAAACAACCCAGCTAATACAAAGTCACCACAAGATTCTCAAGTCTAGTTAGTTTCTATTAAAATTATTTTAAACTGGAAATTATCTTTTAAATGAAATCTTTTAAATCAGACTCAGCTTCAAGTGGTACCGCAGGGTATGTTTATAGTAATTTGTTTTAGGCCAACAAAACATTTTTAATATTACATACTTTTCTTTCACTTAGTCAGAAAAGGGTTAAACCAAACATTCTACAATCAGAATTCTTAACCTTAGAATGAAACTAAAACCTTTACATTTTGGATCTCCTGATGATACTTATCACTAGTTAATTCACAAATTAAAAAAAAAAAATCCCATTCAGCCGGGTACAGTAGTGTAAGCCTGTAATAACAGCAGCTCAGGAGACTGAGGCAGGAGGATCACAACTTCAAAGCCAGCCTCTGCAACTTAGTGAGACTCTGTCCCAAAACAAACTATAAAAAAGAGCTGAGGATGTGGCTCAGCGGCTAAGGGCCCTGGGATTCAATCCCATTAAAAAAAAAAAAAATCCCATTCGAAATAATCAGGCAGAATATTTTCCTAGGGCTGTGCTACACATGGACTCTGCATAGGGCAGCTCCAAGGGTACAAAAGCAAGCCTTGCTATTTATGTGAATGGAAGTAGGAATAACATGGTTGCCAGTCTGTGGCTCTTGTTCTGGAAATCTACTCACCTTCAGGCTTTCCATGAGGACAGCAGAGGAATCCTCCATGGAGGGGCCATGGCCTGTCCAGGTGCCACTTGGAGTGCTGGCCTGATGCCAACTGTTCTCAGAGGATGATGTTGCTGAGAGATAATCAACGCCAAACCCACCCATGGCTAATGGATAGAAAGAGATAAGAATTCAAGATGGTCTATCATTGCCAAATACCAAATCCAAGGTACAGTTAGGGCAAGTTACCTCACTCTTGCTAGATTCAGAAGCTTGGATCTCACCTGGCTTATCAGTTTTCCAACGATCTGCAGTCCTCCTATCCCTGTTGTCTGGAGTCCCAATGGGTCCAAAATTGGAAAATGGAACAGAATTATGGTTGTGTGTTGGAGGAGAGCTGGGCAGGCTGCTTGGGTTAGAGGAATGAGGCGACTGGCTGGCTGGTGTTGAGTGATCTATTACATAATGGAACATAGGATATTAAATAGATGTTTCACAAATATACCAAGAACCCAATGTTTCCTTCAGATCTGATCACCTAAATTTTACTAAAAATAATCACAGGGCTTAGGTGGTGAGGTAAATTCAGGGCCCCATAAGGGAACCTGTGAACTGCACTAATTTACCTTATTGCACCTATCTAAGGTCCATTCTTTTCCTTAAATACTATACAACTTTGTCAATTAAACATACTATTCTGGCCTGTTTCAGTAAGTACTTATTGGGTTGCTCTATCAGGAACAGAATTTCTTGACCTTAAGAATATAAAG